>JAJHUR010115885.1:31730-97938 GCA_027495735.1 Lutjanus campechanus | reverse complement strand
CTGTCAGGTGGCAGAGGTGACTATTATCGAGGTGGGCGAGGATGACATCCGTCATTCAGTAGCCGCACATCACCCGCGAACAGCAGTGACATCAAGGTTAGTCTGTAAACCATCCGGTAAAGTGATCCAGGCCGCATGCACAAAATGTCAATAAAAGCAGAGACAGCTGTGCACAGAGACCCTGCAGTACCCTGCTGGGTTTTGGCCACTAAATGTCCATTATTATCTCAGCGTCCTCCCTCCAGCCTCCACTGTGTCTGGAGCTCTGAGATCATTTAGCTTCCACTTCCTCAGGCAATGCAGTTGAAGATGAGTTATCCATTATTTTTGCCTGTCAGAAAAGCTGAGAAACAGCTGAAAAGCATTTGGACTCGTTGGCTGTTGATCTGTGCTGGAAATGTCCTCTAGGATATGAGCGGGATTTTATTATGTATCTTGGCGCATGCATCCTGCATGATTAGGCCAACTTTTGGATGAGACTGCAAAGCAAGAGCTGCACCTTTCAATGAAAATCAAGCAGCTGCTCGACTGGTATATCCGTCTGCTCTACAAAGGATTTCAGACTGTGTGATTGTTGAATGTTGCTGCAAAACGTCCAGAATGAAACTCTCACTCTTATAATTTCTGGCCTGGAACCAAAACCCCAATTTTACTCAAGATTTTTTCAGTAACACTTTTATTTGAATTTATTTGAGGGTGTATACATAAGATTGTTATTACAATGTTGTAACCATGTCATTGCACCTCTCATGAACATGAAGGCGTCTTAATGAATGACTGTTGCCAAGTGTTATTCGGTGAATTGTGTCATTTTTAATGCAGTTGACATTAATTGAGATGTCTTTGTTATGGCAATCTGACATTATCAAATGTTATAACATTGCATTAAACTGTCATATGTGGTTAGCTTTGACACTGGTCATTATGAGACCATTAAAGTGTGTCATGAATATTTTCCTTCAGCTCAAGTGAAGTGGTACGTTTTGCACTTGTCATAAAGATGTTATTAAATTTTATAAGGCCAGTTTGATGGCAGAGGCTAACTCTTGTCTTCTGTTATCTGTAGCTGGTATTAGTTAGTTAGCCTGACTAGCTGTGAAACTAGCCACCTAATTAGCTAACTCAGTCCTGGGTGCCAGGAGCCAAAACTGGCAAGTAAACTATCTCAGTACTGTATTCCCTGTGACATCTTTATGTACCACTTTACTCAAAGTAAAAGAAAATGTTCATGACACTGTTAAAAAAGCATTTGACCATGTAGTAAAACTTAATGACGTCTTTATGGCAAGTTGAAACCAGTTTGATAACAGAGTACAGTACCAAGGTGATTTAGCTTACAGAGTTAGCTGATGATGACAGTGAGCTAGCTAACTTGTTGCTAATGTAGGCTAACCACTGTCTGCTGTTATCTGTAGGTAGTATTAGCTAGTTAGCTTGGTTAGCCATGGAGCTAGCTGTCTAATTAGCTGACTGAGCCCCATGGTGCCAGGAGCCAGACCCGGCAAGAAAACCACCTCGGTACTGTATTCCCTGTCAAACTGACCACTGTTTGGTCTCTGAGGCTGTGTTTACCAGCCATGTTCACTGAGATAGGCTACAGTTAGCTTGCTATCTGCATGCTGGGGCCTGGATAAAAGTGCAGAGTGATCAGTGCTTTCGCCAGACTCCTTGACAAGTGTCTTGACATGATTATGACAGTTTAATAACACGGCCCTTCAAATAAAGTGTTACCGACTTTTCTACTATCCATCAACATAACTGAGCACTGCCTATACCTTGACATCTTGTTAGCCGGTTATCTGCTGGAATAAAAATGACACCACTAGCAGAACTGAAAATGCTTTTTTTGTTAAAACAGCATCCAATATTTCTGGGTGAAGTTTTCTCTCTAAAGCTGCCAGCAGTCACATAACTGTAAAGTATTGATATGACTATATTCACAGCCAAGTTAGGATTGAAAACGTATGGTTCAACAAGACATGAAAAAACGGCAGAGACAAACAGTCCAAAATGAAATGTCAAAAGTTTTCAAAGGAAATCTGACGGCTTATTATTTTAAAGGACTGCATTCCCAAGGGTTTGGAGCTTTCATGTGCTGGTGTGATTCTCACACTCTCTGCCTCTACTTCGGGCTCTCAACTCCAAGGAAAGCGCACAGTAAAGAAAAATGGCAAATACACGGTCACTGGTCAATCCGCAGCTTTGTTCTCAATTCTCCAGAGACGCTTACAGTGAAAAGACTTGAGAGGAGCTGAGCACTTTTTCCTGAGCAGTTGTCGGCCAGCCATTGGCAACTGGCGCGTGGAGATTTCCCCCGGCGGCGCACATTCACTTTGAAAAGACGCATTTCGACTACACATCTGCCTCTTCAAACGGAAAAGGCACTGGTGTTTTACAATTACTCTCAGCATTGTCACTGTGAAATAGTTTTCACTGCTCAAACGTGTGATAAAGCGATAACAGCTAGTCAATAAACCCCAAAGTAAAAAGCCGTGTATTTTGATAAGAACACCAGATACATAAATGGGATGAAGTAACAGGGGTTCTCATAAACTTCTCTGGGCAAAAATTCTTGATTTCCTTTAGAGAAAAAAGGGTTTCCTCTCTAAAAATCTTGTCAGAAGCTCCCCTGGGTTTTCACAAACATCCTCTCTCTTGGAAGGCAGCTGAACAAAACAACAATTCAAAGCAGACGTGTACAGAGGTATCAGAGATTTAAAGGTGTGCTGTTGTCGAGCCAAAGTATTCGAGCAGTCATCCTTCCCACCGCTTATTGATGGGCTCCCAGCAGGGTGTTGCTGAGTCTGGAAGACACCTGCCCTGAGCCACGGCAATCTGTAATCATGATCAAAGCTCAGATCCGTCAGCTGGGAGCCTGATAGTGTCCTTGCTCTAAGCTTTGTTGTTTTGAGCATGCTCCTCTCCCCTTGGCAAGCCCCGCAGGCAGTTACACAGGAGGTGAGTGGGAGTCGTGGGGACGGCGCCGGGTGGAGACACAAGCAGGCAGGCACAAGGCCCAGGCTTGTGACAGGGCCGTCTACAGGACTTATTGATCTGTGAAAAGAGATATACATCCTCTCCTCAGCTGCTGTCAGACTGCTATTTGTCACTTGTGATGATGAGCAACTTTCTGCTGCCTCGCTGTGTACTCTGGGTGTGTTTTATACCGCTTTGCCTCATGCTTTTTTTAAAATGTCTCCACGCTGACAACAGCTGTGAGCGGAGGCATTGTGTTTCCAGGTTGTCTGTCCCATTCTCGTTGACATGATGTCTTAAGAACGCTTTTCCAGAATTTCATCAATCTTTTTACAAAAGTCCACGTGGACTCAAAGATGAACTGATTAGATGTTGGTTGGTGGTCAAAGGTCACCGTGCCCTAAAGTTTATCCGTCCCATTCTTGGGAAAGGTGATATCTCAAGAACACTTGAAGGGAATTTGTTCTAATTTGGTACAAATGTCCACTTGGCCGTGAGGATGAAGTGATTAGATTTTGATGGTCAAAAGTCACTGTGACCTCAGGTTTGTCCCATTCTTGTGAACGCAGTATCTCAGGAACATCCAGAGGGAATTTCACTACATCTGGCACAAATTATAATTTGGGAGTCACAGGTCAAGACTTTTGAATTTTGACAAAATTTTACACAAATATCTAACAGGATAAAATTATGAAATTGTGACATTTCATATCCAAAAGGTCAAAGGTCAGCTTCACCGTGATATCATAATGTTTAACTCTCTATCAGACCTCCGTGCTCCTCTGTAAAAACAGTTTTTCAGTGAAGACAGCATGTTTCTCTACATGTATTATACAGACATGGATGTAAACTGGAATTTGACTGGTTGGCGGAGGCATACAGCTGCGAGAATTCTAGTTAGACATCTTGATCTACATTCTTCACACACAGCGCTTTGTTGTTCTCTCTCCGACATCCAGCCACTGACCTTCTGATTTTGGCTTCTGTCTTAAAAACTGCACCAAATGATTGATCCTACACCATGCGTCCAGCCATTAAGGAACCCCCCTCGCACCTCGGCGAGACATATCACCCTCTAACATCCTCCTCCATCTCACCGCTTTGTGATAATTACCCGCTGTTAGACCTTGAGCTGCAGAAGTAACACCCAACCAAGGGCAACGTGTCGCGTGCAGAGCAGGGCTGTGATTCATTGGCATGTATATGGATGGCTATATATCTTCAAGAAGCAGTAATAGGTGGGGGCGGTGAGGTGGACATGGAGAAAATGGGCTGCTGTCGCTTGAGTGGCTGCTAATGTGATACTTCCAGTGATAATAAGAAACAATTGGAAGGACGATCTGTTGTTATTCTGTTCTAATGGCCTAAACAATACAAATGAAAAGCCTGAAGCTGTACATTGGGTTTTTCATGATCAGTATTGACATGCAACTCATTTCCCACAGCCCAAGGTAATGCCTTCAGATTGCTTGTTTTGTCCAAATAACAGTCTAATACCAAGGACATTCAGTTTAAAACAGTGAGAGGGGGAAAATCTTCACATTTAAAAAAAAGATAGAATCAGTGAATTTCTGGCGTCCACATGAAACAGAGCGCAGGGCGCTGTTTGCTTCTACATATTTATGTGTTTCCTGTAAAAACAGGCACCTAGGAAGGGACAACAGCACTGAAAAAGTGTTAATGCAACTACAGCAGCTACAGCGATCCATTAATCTGGCTGACTCCTCCTTAGGAATCAAGGTCATTCATTATCATTACACAACACATGGCTGTATATTTAACATACATACATATTTTAACTAATTAAATTCAGAACACAATAGTATAAAAATAAAACAAAACAAAATAAAACAATGGGTACAGTCATTTATATATACATATACAGTATATGTATATATTTCAGCAATAAAATCAACAAACAAAAGCAAAAAAAATTTGCAAAATTTGAGGCGCCACTGGCCGGAATACTGCACAAGGGTGGTTTGCTTGTCAGGTTTGGCTCCTGGCACCCCGAGGCTAAGTCAGCTAACTTAGCTGCATGGCTAACCAAGCTAATGGCAGTTAGTAATTGGCTACTTTAGCAACAAGTAAAGCTATCTGTCCATCAGGAAACTCCTTCGTTCCCTGTTGGTTCAGTCCAAGTTCATCTGTGTTCACTGGGAGGTTGCTAACCCCAGTTCTGTTACCCGCTAATGGCAGCTTCGCAAAAGTTCGCAAGAACTCTGATTCAAAGGAGCCACAGGAAATCAGAGGGAAAACCAGAAATCAGTTTCACCCAAATCAGTGAATAAAGTTATTATGTTGTGTTTTTGTACATAGGCCCCCAGCCCATTGAATGCTTCACGTAGCTAACATTAGCCAGTTTGCTAAAGCAGTCCACTATAAAATGCCTTGAGCATAATCTGCTACCACCTTCTTGAAAATAAATTCTACCCAGCAGTCCTGTAACCACAGTATTTTGGGGCAGCAAACAAGGTTTGAGGTGGTGAACATCTTTGGAGACACACTGTCATATGATACTGTTGCTAGCGACCTAACTAATGAATTTTAATCTTAAATCTGCACTGCTAAAAGTTGAAGATTGATTGACAAGTGGATGTCATGATGTTATTGTTTGAAAATGGTTGGTTCTAGTTTATGTAAGTATGTGTCATATCCTTGATTTTTAGGTAAAAATTCAAAGAAAAGAAAGATTTTTTGCTTTTTTGGCATATATTGTAAAACGGGTGCAGAATATGACTGGATATATTATCTAAAAGGATTAATTTCAACTCCACTTGAATACATTTTTTGTTGATTGAATAATTGATTATTTGACTAAATGTTTCAGCAATAGAAATGCAGTATATATCTTCCACATTCCTTAACAGATAGGTTAAGGAAAAACACAGGGTCACATGTTGGCTGCTCCACTTTTGAAGTAGAGAGAAACACTCCACCCTCGCTCCACCATCCCATTGCTTTCTGCCCTGGCATGTCAACTGTGATCCAGACCTAATCTACCAGCCCAATAGTGAGGTCCCTGCAGGGAGCCTGAGGGCCCCAGGCCCAGCACCATTGCCTCATCTGTCTTCAAGACAGGCTACGGGCAGGGGCCAGCCTCGCGTCCGTCCTGTCGTGCTTGCATATGCAGAGCTGCGAGGGGAGGCTGAACCCTGAAGCCTTCATCTGGTCACCAGGTGGGCACCGGAGCAGTGGCCTGTCTCTCCCCCCACGCTCTGTTGGTGAGCGTGGAAATGAAAATCAGTGGAGACGGCCATTTTTCCCCGCGGGGAGCCTCCAGCCTCCTCTGAGGCAACAAGCAGGCGTGACCGTGCTCGCGCTCTGAGGTGGCGATGAGCAAATAGCATGGGAAGTTAGTTTCACTGCTGTGCTGTTTGTGCACTTTCCTGTTTTCACTTCAGGCTCCATTTTGTTTTGGAAGCTGCACACAAATCACATATAAATGTTTGCTGAAACAACATTTAATATATTTGTTTTCTTCCTGTTGTAAAATTCAGTCGTAGCTTTCTCACATTGCCACGGTAGAGCAAACAATCAGTCTCGCAGTTATGCAAACACATGCACATGGTGCAGAGGCAGCCAAAGACGCTCCCCATCAGCGTGTTTGTTCTCCATTACGCTGAGATTTTAGGAAGACAAAGAACTGTTTGCAAGTCATTTGTGGGCTTTTTTTTGCTCGTGTTTTGTCACAGAAAGCAGCCATCTGACTGCAGTTCAGAAGCTTTACTCTCTGTTTTTGCAGCATTGTGTTAATCTTTAGAAGTCAGGATATGAACAGTTTTGCATAGATTCTACCCACATTGAAATTAAACAGCTCATTTTTTTTTTTATTTTAAGCTGCATTTTTCTTGTGTTGTTATCAACCAGAAACCTTACTATGAGCATCAGTTTTACAGAAACACCAATGAATAAAACACAGTCATAAGCTGAGTCTCCACTGCAGGAACTTTCCTCAGGGACTAGGAACCACTGGAGGAGCTCTGTGTGTTTCCACTGCAGGGATCAGGACCTTAATTAAGTTTTGGGGACATTATTTTACCACCCAGAAAGTCCCTGCTCTAGGGGTAGCACTTTTCAAAAGTGCAGGAACTTTGGATGGGGTTTGCAGCGCTGAACATCTCTGATTGGTTGAATACTTGCAGCATTTAAAAAAAAAAGATGCGACAAGTCTTCATTGCCTCCACCGAAACGGGAAAATTTTATATCTTCTTATTTTCTACAGGAAAGTTTCTATCACTGTCAATCGGAGCTGGAGCTGATATATACCCATGACTGAATGCTGATTGTACCTTTTCCCATTAAAGACAAAAGCCAGGTGTTGGTGGGTCTTACTGGGTCTTTTGTCCGGTGTAAATGGGGATTTATTTGCTTAATCTTCAGGGGTCTTTAGTCCACTGTGGAAATGCAGACAGCAATGTGGTGAGGAAACCTTTTAGTTCCTTGAAAAGTAGTTCCTGGGACTAAAATTTCCAAGTGCTTTGGGTTGAAACACAGCGACAGTCTTGCTGTTGTTTTGCACACACCGTATATAGTTCAACATGTAACATTATAGCTGTGCTGCAGACAGACGTCCAGGCTTGTGGCGACTTATTTACTCTGGCAGGCACACTGAGAAAGTCTTGCAATTGTGGCAAAGTGAACGACATGTTGCCCCTGACGAAGCCGCTGGAGGCCGAGCTCCTTGTTTGTTCCCTTTGAGAGGAAGTCAAATACAGCTTCAGCAAACTTCAACTTAACACCGCGGTGAAGGAGACAAACGCTCCCTTTTTTTCAGCTGGAGCCTGATGCTGATTAATCACCAGATTAGAAATTTTAACCTTTTTTTTTTCCTCTGCAGAAAAAATAACCCATGAAATGAGGCATTGGAGATCGCAGCTCATCTTTAACCGTCCTTTCCCTCATCTCTCCCCACTTCTCTCTGCACCAGCACACTGAGTAAAGAATACATTAGAGGGTAATGAAATAAGGGCGTTTAAAGAAAGATTTGAATTGAGTGTCAGTCATGGGCAGACGATCACATTACCAGTTGTCCGTCGCAATGACTTTCCTTCCCATTAAGAGGTATTATGATCTCCTCTGAAATGTAATTATGGTGGAAATGGACTCTTGCGCTGCTGAAATGTTCAGGAATATGTGAGAATTTTATTTTCCTATTGCATTTTCTTGTTGTTTCAGCCTGCATGCCGGCATTTGGAGGCTTCATTAGATCAGAAAATCATCTTTTGGCAGCTCAGCTATCCTGCCCTACATTTCCTGTGGAGTGCATTTACATGAAATGAAAGCAATTGCCACCTACACTTGCTCCATTTGTAGGTACAAATCCTTGAAAACCCTCCTGCACATCTTTATATTGAGGTACTCAGACGTGGAGGCTAAAGATGGTTTTTAATCAGCCTCTTCCTCCTCTGTGCCCCCAAACCTCAGCTCTGTTACCTCCACTCCCCTCTCCTCCCCTCCCCTCCCTTTTTTTTTCAGGGGGCTGCTGAAGGTTGATGGGGGAGGGTTGTGGAAGGGGGCTCTGGAGGCCGCCCGTGGAATCTTTGCATACCACCAGAGAAAGTGGGAGGGATTTTTTTTACACCTCCACAGGCCCCCTCCTCCCAATGCCTCCCAGCCAGCATCATAAACTGTGCAGCAGCAGCAGCAGCAGCAGCAGCAGCTGGTGTCACGGAGGAAGACGGAGGGAGAGGAGTGACGCCCTGCTATCTCACTTACCATCTCTTTTAAATAAAGGCCAGTAAGCAGAGTGGAGTGAGGGAGGGCGGGGGTGGGGGGGGTAGGGACAGCGGAAGATGTGGCACCCATCCCTACAGCGAATCACCAGATGGAGCAGATCTAAATCAAGTTCTCCCTGCTATAAATACAATGGAAAACAGGCAGACACGGGGAATAATAAGCAGCAGCATATGCCGTGGTCAACCTCTGTGGGTAGAAAACGAGTGCTATTCCTCCATGCTTTGCATTTCTCCCCTGAATTCATCCATGAAGGCGCTCAGTTTAGCACGCACCACAGCAGAGGAAGCCCTGGCAGCAGGACATGCCAATCACACCAGTGGCCCTGTTTCCATGTTTTCTCTGCTGAAAGAGAAAAAACAAGTCGTACCCAATGAAAATGTGATAAAACGCCGCATTCACCTTTATGGTCCAGCAGCTACTCGATATTACAAGAGACTCAGCGCCTTATAGCTCCGTAATTAAATGTTGAACAAGGGGCTAGTTGGGTTAAAAGCTGCTGTGGTTGTTTTTTTTTTCTTTCCCCGCCCTCCTATCGGGTGTCATAATCTGTAGATGGGTGGAGGAGGGTTGCGTTTGTTGGCCCATAAGGATCAATTAAGCCATCAGGAGGCAGAGACAGTAATAAGACGTGTAATGGAAGGTCCCCGTTCCTCCGGGAGCCGTGTTGAATTCATCACCGCCTCGTGTTCACACATTTATCACTGGCACATTACAACTTGTAATCAGTCACAGATGTCAGGGGTGGTGCTGACTCTCTGTCACTCCACATGTCTTGACTCGGGTATCAGTTGCTGCATTTAATATATGTATTCTTGCATATTGCAGAGCTCCATGTAAGGAGCTCGTACGGCCAGATTAAATTAATTAGATAATCAATTACAGTATTGCAACGTGAAATTTTATGGTATCTATGATTGATGGAAGGTTTTCATCTCAAAATGGTTTAAAGGAAGAGCTAAGCAATGAACTGCTGTGAACAGAGTCCGCATCTGTATTATAGGCGCTGAAAAAAGTCCAACTAATAAAAGATACCATCACTTTAAGTATACACTATAATTAGAATATTTTCAACACTTTTCTTTGCCATTAGACAGGCTTTTCTGACAGGAAACCGCTGTTAAATGAGTCTAATAGCACTCTCTTCAAACCAACCAAACTCCACTGACAAAATCAGGAATTTTTCCTTGCAGAACACGGGAGTTGCTGCTCTACTGCTGCCTTGATCTGTTAGTTTGTTGGTGTTATCATGTGACTTCAGTGAGTCCAAACAATCTTTTTAAAGCACTGAAGTCATACAGTTACTCAGATCGAGGCAACGGCAGACCAGCAACTCCTGTCTTACGCGAGGTTAAATTACTAAACTCACTTATGGAGTTTGGTTAGTTCAAAGAGCACAATATTTGGCTCATACAAAGGTGGTGTCCCATCAGAAAAGGCTGTCTGATGGCAAAGTAAAGCAGTGAAAATATTCTAAATATAGTGTACACTTAAACTGACTTAGCTTTTTTGAATGTGGACCTTTTTTTAAGTGGGTAAAATACCTTTCGTTGCTGACCCTGTCCACAGCAGTACAATGTTAGCACAGAAGGCTGGTGCCCCAATGTGGGCAGAGGGTCACCTGCCACCTGCTAATACAGATACCATTAATACACTGAGTATCGATAAGTACCTCATACAATACCTCAAATAATCCAAACTACCCTTTTAAATTAATTAGATAATCAACATAATGTAGAAACATTAAACTTTATTGTATCTTTGATTGATGGGAGGTTTTCAGTTTGGTTTCTTCATAACATGATGCGCGTGCAGAGGACAGAAACAGCGGTAACACCATTTTGAAATGAGCCTCCAGCGGAGAGTCGCACACTCAACACATGAAGTGTGATCCCGGTATGTGAACGTTTCATCTTCACAGTATAACACGTACTCAACATGCCTGTCTGCCACTCGAGTGGCGTTAATGTATTTGCATCTGGCTTGGTTTCTTTGTAACACTGCTGGCACCAAAATGGGTGAAAAAACTATTTGTTAGAATAAACAAAAACATTAAAGGATTAGTTTGAATTAATTTTAAGTGGTGGTGTAGCAGGTATTTATTGATAGTCAGTGTATTAGCTACAGGAGGTGGTGATCAGTTTGGAGAAGTGGAGAGGTGCACCAACATGGAAGCTGCAATGAACTGCTGTGAACAGGGTCAGCAACAAAAGGTACTTTAGCCACTTAAAAAAAGGTCCGCTTAAAAAAAATGATTTCAGTTTAAGTGAACACTTTATTTAGAATATTTTCATTGCTTTATTTTTGTGTCAGACAGCCTTTTCTGATGGAAAACTGCTGTTACATTAAGCCAAATATCACTCTCTCCAAACCAACCAAAGTCCATTGGCGAAATCAGTAATTTTACTTTGCAGAACACAGCAGTTGCTGGTCTACCACTGCCTCCATCAGTTAGTTTGTTTGTGCTATTGTGTGACTTTGGTGTTTCAAAATGAGCATTCAGATTCACCAAAGTCACACAATAACACAAACAAACTAACAGATCGAGGCAGTGAAAGACCAGCAAATCCTGTGTTCTGCAAAGTAAAATTACTGATTTTGCCTATGGAGTTTGGTTGGTTTGGAGAAAGTGATATTTCACTTATTTAATGGTGGTTTCCTGCTTGTAAAAGCAGTGAAAATATCCTGAATATAGCATACACTTGAACTGACCCTGTCCACAGCAGTACATTGCTCTCTGCTTCTCCTCATACAACCCCACATCAAATAATCCAAACTATCCCTTTTAACTAAGGTGCGTGGTGATTGTACTCCTCTCACCCAATTACAATACAGCTCAACTCCCAAGCTGCAGAGCCGATGGGTGAGTTTAAATGTTGTGTTGCCAAGGTGATGTGCAGTGACACTTTAAATCCAGCAGTTCAGTGTGTACTGACCAAAATACTGCTGCACTGCACCTTGTAATTTCTGTGTTTTGGAATAAAATGCTTCGCTCACACAGCCAACCCGCAAATTTCACTCACTGTGGTCTGGCAAACCACGCTGTGCAGCGGTTGACTGACGGTGACTCCATCACTCATGCATCAGTATAAACCCTTTTCTGCACCTGACTGGACCAGCACAACACTTGCTCGGCTGTCATTAGTCTTTTAAATCTGATGAAGAAAAACACCGACAACAGTTAGTGTCAACTTTCTCATAAATTATTCAAAAAAAAATGGTCAGGAATGACTCATCCAGCTACAGAATCACACTTCATTTTATTCCCACAACACCTACAGTTAAAGCAGTTATTCACCAGGTTTTGGAGTGCAGAGAGTTTTGACGCATGTCATCATCTAAACCGCTCCCTGTAGTTCAGAGATTGGTTTGCCAGCTGTCAGGCTCAGTCAGCTCTCAGCGGAGGAGTTCACAAGCTGTACGCTGCACGAAGGAAGAGGATTTCAGGGGCTATTAGTCTTCAAGGCAAACTTTTACCTCCAGAAAAACAAAAGATTTTTAATGATGACTCCAGGATGCACAAATAGGTGCTAAAATAGGAATTCAAATTTTCCTCTCCTGGCCATCTTATTAGGTAAAGTAGAGCTGCCTTTCTCCTCTGAACTGATATCCTGTAGGTTTACTGTCCAGAATAAAGACTCACTATGTTATGTTCCACTAAAATATTCAGTAGAAAGGAGACAATAAAGAAGTTAGAGCACAATTTCATGACTTCATAATTCTTGCACAAGATACTTTTTTTTGTTTTTTATGCAGTTTGCACATCTTCTATAACTTTCTTGTATGATTTTTTAGAAGAATGAGGAGTCTTCGCTCAAATAGGCTGCACTGATTTACAAAGTTTGAAAACCTTCATGCATAGTTGTGCAAGTTCACACTTCACAGGAGCTATCAAAAAGTTCAGTTCACTGAGATTAGAATGAACTCGTTCATGTGCACAGTTCAGAATTTTGAATTCTCAGCTCAGAAGTTCACAGTCCCAAAAATGAACTAGTTCACTTTCATTCCATCCGTTTTCTCTAAATTTGAATTTAAATGGAACCTTCTCCTGCCAGGGATGCTGGAGTCTTCATAATGAAGTCAGACTAAATGGTGCGTAATATTCATTTTTGTTTGAATGGCCAACATAACTTATATCTACAGTTATTAACAATAGTTTACAACAATGTGAGAACATTTTACAGCAAACACTAAACTCAGCCAACATTCTGCTAAATAGTCCAACTGGGAACTTCGAATTTACGTGATCAACAAAAGTTTCAGGCTGTATCACATCCACATTTCTGTCCATATTTGCAGGCTATGTCTCTCTAATGATCTCTGCTGCGAGTCTGAATCACACTTTTTTCATCAGTTGACAATGTGAGCGTTGTTAACTCTCCTGCGAGTGAATCATGCTCGTGATTGTTAGTTGCAAACTGATCTGCTCAGTTCATTGTTCACCAAAAATATGAGTAGGGTTTGGTATTATTTGGGTTTAATCTGATACCGATGCTAAAACTAATACTTTTAAAATGGTACCAGTGTCTATGAACTGCGCCTGAACCGATACTTTTCAAAAAAGAAGCAAAAAATGACAGAACAGCTGTTTTCATTGCTCAGGCAAATTTGAAATTGAACAGTATAACAACTGTTCAGTATGTTTAAATACATAAATATGAATAAATATAAAACAAATTTACATAATAAATAAAACCTAACTGAACTAAAATAGCTTAAAAGTAAATAACAGTTATAGTACTAATAACAACAAAATAAATAGAAACTTGAGCTTCAAAATGCAGCAATGCTTTTGCAGAAATATGATCATATTTGCTGAGGAAAGGCAGCTGTCATCATCATCAGTGATCTCCTCCTGGTGGATAGAAATGGCGAGTCATTATTAAACATCATGTCTAGTCATTTATATCTATGCTCCGCCATATTAGCACCAGGTTTTAGTACCTGACCCTAAATATGAGCATGACACTGCCTTCCTGAGGTCAGATGCTGAGGAGAACAGCAGATGAATGTAATGATAATAATTACTTTACGTCTCTTTGGGGAAAATTGTGTTTCTGCCCGGAGGTGAACTGGCACCACTCCAGTTGCCTGTCCACACTCCGCTGGTGGACTTGAACCAGCCACCTTCTGGTCCCTGAGCCAAGTCCCTATGGATTGAGCTGCCGCCGCCGCCCCCCTGTACCTGTCCCACCTGTCATCCAGTGAGCCTGTACGTTCTGCTGTGTTCTAATCGCTCTGCTGCCTGCTGTGCTCACATAGTGCACGAGTCAGTGTATCTGTATTTTCTGCATACAGTACTAGTACAGTATAACCGGTTTATTGGATCGTTCAAAGACAACAGAGAGAACGGAGACGCTGTGAGTCTTGCGGAGCGCTGCCTGCCTCGTTGGCCCGGCCATATGGTGTTGGTGGAGGAGCCAGCGCCTGGGGAGGATGCAGCCGTATGGTGGCAGGAAATACACAGACACAGCAGTATGGCAAAACAAGACAGCAGAGGAATGCAATGCAAAAAAAAAACAAAAAAACAACAGACCCACATGCAGTATGACAGAGACAAATGAATGAGAGGATGAGAATGGAAAAGGGTCAACAGTGACCTTCAGACTAAATTACAAGGTGCGCAGCGACTCATTTGTTCTGTGAGCAGCCGTAAAGACTAAATGTCTTCTGATGCATCACTCTGCATCTTCTCATTCTCGCCGCCTGTCCCATCAAACATCGTAACAAAGGAGCCGCGATAAAATCTGTTTTCCTCTAAAGTGCCACGAGCGTCTTATTGAATTCCAGCCTTTGCCACGATCTCATCAGTGACACGCCGAGTCAGGTCTGCCGCCGTTTGACATTTTAAAGGCGTTTCTGTTCTGCTCTCTGTTACACGCTCAAAAAAATAAAAGAGTGTGGAGCTTTCAGAGGATTGATGAGGGACTAAGAGCCGGGGCAGAAACCAGCCCGAGGAATCTGTTAGCAGCAGTGAATGGGTGGGTGAGTGGGTGGGGGTGGCTCTCCTGTATTTTGTGTGACCTTTTCACAGCGACTCAGAGGATTTTGGTGCCATCTGTGCCCTCCGGGTACCGCTAATCCCATTGCTGCTACACTCAGCAGTAATGGGTACCTTAAACCTTTGCAACATGCCCCTGATCCCTGTCACACACACTCACAGGAACAGGAACACACTCCTTTCTTTATGGCTGTTTCCACTGAAATACACCTCATACATCTCCCTTTGCATTTTTAACTTCTCCTTGCTTTAGCTTCTTTATGTTCTCGTGTGATTTATAGTTAATGCTTACTCTCTGCTTTTGTCTGGATATTTATTTTCCAGAACAAAACGAGGAGATTTGCAAGAAATAATGAGCTGCATCACTTTGCTCTGTAATGCTTACTGCTCAAATACCCGGTGTTAATTTTGACAGCAGATTTTTACTCAGTTTTAGTCATTGTTGTTTTAGTTTTAGTTGACTATATATCATAGGATCTTTGTAGCAGGTTTAGTTAAAGTGTAATGCAATATTTAAATGTTTCTGTTAATTATTATTAACTTTAACATTAATTGGACTACATTTCTTCAGATGTGCATTCTTCTTTTTCTGACATATCTGTGTTGTTTTTAGGACAGAGAAACTTCACACTTATTGTCTTTAGGGTGTTGATCAATGACTGTGTTTACATGCACATGAGTATCCAGGAGTGGTGCAGGAGTTGTTGCCATGGTGACAGATACAACTGCACACATATGACCAGAAACCTGGATGATGTTAGAATCATGTATGCAGGTATACGAATATCCTGGATTCTCATATTAAACACTATATTTCAAATAAGATAAAACCTGGGATGACCCAGACCAGTCTTTTAAGTCTTTCCCTGCCACAGTATTATTTTTTAAGTTGGCAGCCAGTGTATGGATTTTTAATCAAATTCACTAATCTTTCAAGACGCCCAAAATGTTTTGTTCTATAAAAATGTTAACGGTTATCAAAAGAAAGAACATAACATTTTATTCTAGTGTCTATCATTATTTTTTTTAATCAATTCTTAAATTTAAGTCATTTTCATTTCAGACGAGAATAAGAAAAAATGCAAGTCATTTTCAAGCAAAAAAAAATGTATTTTTTATTTACATTTTTGCTTTTTCTCACTTCCATATGGCAACTTATACTATATAAAAAAATAACTAATCATAATAATGAAGGAGGAGCAACATGTTCTCATCCCAGTTCGTCACATATCAGTGGTTTGTCACTGCTCCTCAACACCTGATACTGAAGCACAAGTTAGCCTTTAGCTGCTGTATCTGATGTGGCCAGAAAGCCTTTTTTAGCCTGTGATTAAAGCTGTGAAATGGAGGCAGTTTGGTTATGTTTTGGCACAAAAACTACCAGAAGAGGTTTAGGATAAGAACATGTTTGGGGTTACTATAACTCTGCTATTTTATGCACATCGTGTGACATGACGTGGCTGAAGTGACTCAAAATACAAAAGTCACACAAGGTTATGTGGCTTACAACTTTAAATGACGTTCTGGTTCTACGTGGGACACAAACCTCCGTCTCCTGAGTGTTTGTCTGAGCCGTCCACGCAGCCCAACTGTTCCATGTGTGGACTTTTCTCTCTTTATACTACGTCAACAGCCCGGGGCGTCTTATTCAGCCACAGAAGGGTTTAAATTGAAGTCACTTGAAAAGAAGCCTGATGCATCAGTTTCAGATGCTAACGGACGCCATGTGTGTCCGTACGAGGCGTTCAAGGACGGTGACTATTACACTACACGTCTGGTTGGGACTGAGATCCGGCTGGTCTGTTCAATCATAATCCAGCTTGTGTGCATCAAACCTCCTCACAAACAGAATTATTTGACACACTTTATTTGAAAGGGTGTGCATAAGACTGTTATTACACTTCATAACCATGTCATGATACTAGTTATTAACAGGAGGGTGTCTTTATGAATGTTTATGATTGGTGTCTTTAAATATCACTTCACTTGAGGTCAAGAAAAATATTCATGACACACTGTTAAATGTCAAGTTGTCATAACGAAGGCACTGGAAGGTTATGTTGTCTTAGTTAATGTCAAGTTGTCATAACAAAGACATTTTTTGTTTTGGATTATGTCAAGTTGTAATAACAGAGACGTTATTGTCTTGGCTACTGCAAAGTTGTCATAACAAAGACACTGACAGGTTATGTTGTCTTGGTTAATAACAAGTTGTCATAAGAAAGACATTATTGGCTTGAGTAATGTCAAGTTGTCACGACAAAGACATTTCAAACAATGTCAACTTTGCATTAAAGATGACATAGTTGACCAAATGTCACTTAATGACGACTGTCAAAAAACATTTATAGACTCATGACTCCATGCTAATGACAGGTGTCATGACATGGTTATGACAGACTAATGACAGTCTTATGCACATCCCTTCAAATAAAGTTTTACCTATTTTTATCTGTTTTTTCTTTGTTGATGCTATTGTAAAGAGATTTTGTTACTGTTTTTGTCATGATCATTCACTTTTGATTTAGTTATCACCTCGTTCTAGTCACTGACAGACAACGAAAATTATCAGTCAACAAAATTAACACAGTGAATACCTGAACTAACACACACATTCACAGATTAAATTAACATTTAGGCTTTTCAGAAACATCTGATAGATTTCTCCTCGTTTTGACGTGAACCTGAATACACCACAGATTTATTTATTGTACCTTTTGTTGCTGCTGTATCTCAAAATGCATTTCCATCCGGCGCAGATTCCTCCTCACTCTATTGTATTCTCTCTTAACCCCGTCGGCTGAACTTTGAAGTGCTCCCTCCTTCCTAAATGAAAGTGCTCTGCCTGTGTGTGTTTATTGACTCACTCGTGCTGTCACGTTCATGCCTGTGTGCCTGCCTGCCATGCCTGGGCTCCGAGAGGGGGAAGAAAAAAAAAAAAGCATCTTTTGAGACAGAATACTTTAGTCCCTGCTGAGAGGGAGCTTATTTTAGCTCTGGCTCCATGACAAAAACTGAGCATGGTGCAAAAAAAAAATAAAATCCTGTATTGGACGTAGGAAGCACATATAAACTGAGGATTTATGAATTAATTCTCAGATGTGAACTGATTCTACACACACACACACACACACTCCTCCCCACTACAGTCAAAGTCAGCATTATTCCTGATGCTGGTGATCTATCCTTGGCTTCCTCTGTCTCTGGCAACTTAATTTCCACTCTTGTCGTGACAATCCGGAGACTTCGCTGTGTGTCAGGAAAGGTTTAGCAATTTGTTTTGTTTGACACTTGCATCAGAAGCTTAGTTTCCTGTCAAGTGTGCTGCAGCTGCTGCTGTTTTTTTTGTCTTTCTGCTTTTTCTTTTCATGACTGTTCACCTCATTTTCTCGTGCTCTGCGTTCCCCTGTGTGGAGAACCCAACTCTCATGCCCTGACTCTGTTTTCCCCGCTCTCGTGGTGAGTGAGATGTAGTGGATGATCAAAGTCTTTTTCCTCATTGTGTTGGAGGAAAACAGAAAGAAGCTTCAGGATATGGCACAGATATTTCTCCCCGCACTCTGAGAAATATGGGTTCCGCAAGGGTTCTTCCTGAAGGGCTGGGGTTCTACCCAGAGCCATTTGTGTCTGAGGAGGCCGTTCTTCAAGAAAGGATTTATTAAGGGATCAATTAAGAACCATTTTCAACCCACAGAACCCTTTTTGAAAGAAAATTGTTAAAATCAAAGATTTGTCCGGGTTCTTTGCGCTGTAATATAAAATAGTTCTCAAGGGAACCTCCTGTACCAGTAAAACCCTCGGAATATACAAAAAGGTTCTCATTAAAACCCCATGGATACATTCTAGATAAAACCTTTAAAGTATAAGAAGATTCTTGGTAGAACCTGTTTGGTGGGTTCTAGATAAAACTCTTGGAATATAAAAAGGATCTCTGTATAACCCCCTGTAAGGGTTCTAGATAAAAACCCTTCAAATATAGTAAGATTCTCGGTAAAACCCTTGAGTGTGTTCTAGATAAAAACTTATGGAATATAGAAGGGTTCTTGGCAGAACCACCGGGGTGAGTCCTCAATGAAACCATTGGACTAAAAAAGGGTTCTTGGTAGAACCCCTTGGGTGGCTTCTTCATAGAACCCTCAAGAACCCCAGAGATCGTTGTTTAATTCCACTCTTTTTTCAAGGGTTCCTTGTACTATAATATAAAAGGGTTCTCATTAGAACCCCCTGTGTGGATTATAGATAAAAAACAAAACAAAACCCTGGAATATAAAAAGGTTCTCAGTACAACTCCCATGCTGGGTTCTTGTTAGAACCCTTAGAAAGTGGAAAGGTTCTGTATAGAACCCCCAGAGAGAGTTCTGGATGGAACCATTACACAATAGCAGGGTTCTCTGCAGGGTTCTGGATGAAACCTTTCAGAGATGGTTCTACTGTAGGTATAACCCTTTATGTTGGGTTCTAGGTAAAACTCTTTGAAAGGGTTCCAAGTGGAACCTTTGTAAAAAGTTTGACCAGGAACCAAAAAGGGTTCTCCTGTGGGGACAGGCTGAATAAGTTAGAACGTTATTTCTCAGAGTGTGGTTCCTTTCACCCTCCTTTGTTTTTGTGTTTTTAATGTTAATTAGTTTTTAGTGCAAACACCTGAAAATCGATGCGGGGCAGAAGAACCTTCCTCAGCCATCAGGAGAACACTTGAAGCGAAACAGAGAAGCACAAATTGCGATATTAAGCTCAGGGGAAGAGTTTTTGCCTCCGTTTGATAATTCTCTCCTAATTTGAAATCATTTTTTCAGAGGTAGGAGGTGATGATGAAGAGATTTGTGTTTGGAGCTGCGAGTCGGAGTGATAACAGCAGGAGTGAGGAGACGCCGCAGACCGACAGTCCGGCAGCGAGAGCAGAGTCGAGTTAAACTCTATCGGCTCCGTGCACCGTGGCTGTATGCAATATTTTCTCCCCGCCTGTGATTTATTATTGTGAAGCTTTCATGCAGGACAGGTTTTTTTGGTGTTTTTCATTAAACTGGCTGAAGTGTGTAAGTGCTTCCCTGAGGAATGATTCATCACTGGTTTGCCGGGACGCAAACCAAAGCTCGCCGCCTCCCTAACGTATGAACCATCGGAGCAGCCGGAAGAGTTTTCTACCTGGTGTCCCCCCTGGTTTCTCCCGTTCATTCATCTCAACATTGATTTTAATAGTTGCGGAGGTGGGGTGTGGAGGGTGTGGAGGGTGTGTGGGGGGGTAGGGGTGCAGTTTTTGAGGGATGGATGGTCTGCGGGCTACAAAGTCTGATCTCATTTATATTTTTTTATAGCTTACAAGGAGAAACACTATATTATAACGCGGCACAACAACACTCCCTCCTGGGTGATGAATTGTGGGTGATTGCCTTTGGGGACAATCAAGCCAAAAGTCAGACTCACATTTACCTTTTTCTCTCTTGTGCGCGGTACAGACCTACAACACAGCACGTGCAAATAGAGACCTTAAAGGGACAGTTTGCATTATTTGGAGTGGGGTTGTTATGAGGTATTTATCTGTAGTCAGTGTATTACAGTAGCAGAGACGAGCATGAACGAGCAACAATAAGGATTGTCTGCTTGGCCCAGTCAGGCAAGTGGTAAAAAATATTTAAACTATTTTGGTAATCGATTAATGGTTTGAGTTATTTTTCATGCAAAATGCCAGAAAGTGCTGTTTTCAGCCTCTTAAAAATGGAAATTTGCCGCTCTTCTTTGTTTATTATCACAATAAATTGAATATGTTTTGGTTTAGAGAGACAAAATGAGACGTTTAAAGACATCAACTTGGACTTTTAGAAGGTGGCACAGACATTTTTCTCTATTTTCTTTTTTCCCCATGTTTATTTATTTGGTTTTACACAGAATATTTACATCAACAAGATGGTTGTAACAATCAGTGTATTATCCTAATGACAAGGGGCAAAAACAAAAGACAGACAAGGAGGAGCAGAAGGGAAAATAAGGAAATCAGTAAGTAAATAAAAAAATAGAAAAATAAATTAACCTGAAGAGTCAGTGGAGTCAGTAAGGGCCACAATGTACCTGCAAGAATATCCAGAAGTCACATCTCACATTAGGCATAGAAAGAGAAGGAGCAGGCTCTGATTTTTCACTATTTTCTGACTATTTTCATAGATGTTGCGGCCCTAAATTAAACTTTTCAATTTTTTCAATTTTTACAAGGCTAAGTAAAAAATTGATTAAGTAGATTTCTGACCCCTGCACTTAAAAAACGGTCCACCTGAAAAAAAAAAAAATCAATATCAGTTTAAGTGTACTCTATATTTAGAATATTTTAACAGATTTACTTTGTGTCAGACAAACTTTTTTGATTGAGAAATGTTGCTGTCTCCACACAAACCAAACTCCATAGGCCAAATCAGTAATTTAACCTCACAGAACACGGGAGCTGTTGGTTCTACTGCTGCTTCAATCTGTTAGTTTGTTTGTGTTATTGTGTGACTTTGGTTCTTTAAAAGGTTTGTTTGAATTTACCAAAGTCGTGCAATTACACAAACTAACTAGCAGATCGAGGCGGCGGCAGACCAACAGCTCCTGTGTTCTGTGAACTAAAATGACTGATTTCACCTGTGGACTTTGGTTGGTACTGAAAATGTGAAAATATTCTTAATATAGAACTTAAACTGATTGTTGTCCACAGTACATTGTTTAACTTCCATGCTGTTGCCCCTCTCTGATTCTTCAAACTGGGGGCGTGCCGACCACCATCTACTGTTGGTAACACACTGACGATTGATAAGTACCTCATACAACCCCACATCAAATAATCGGAACTATCCCTTTAACACTGAACCCCCCCCCCAGCCACTGTTCTCCTGTGATCATCAGATCAGTAGCGCAGTGAGGACACGGTGACCTTCAGGTTTTTGAGGGGGGGGATGGGGCTTTTTTTTTTCTTCTTCTTCTTTCAGCAGGGACTTACTCAGTGGGCTTAACTCAACCTCTCCTCCATCAAGAGTTCCCATGTTCCCAGACACCAGCGATTGTGTCTTAATGAATTCACTGAATACTAATCAGGCAGCCTATAAGTCCAGGGGGTGGGGCAGGGCTTGACACAGACGAGGTCCCGTATAAATATGCAAAGGAATTTTCTCTTCTCCTGCCGTCATCACATTCCTCCTGATTGAGAAAACAGCAAAAAATGAAATTGGGGTTGTTGCCGCTGAGATATCTCTTTTAGTCTCATCTGTTTTCTGCTGTCCCGCTTCATCTGTCTGTTAATATGCTTGTTTGTCTCATTACAGACTAGTGACAATTCTGTTTTGATTTAGCTCGTGTCCTGGGGATACCCTGTGATTGTTTTGTCCTCCTCGCTGACTTCAAATCGCTCCAATTCAGCGTGTGCGTATATTCCGCCGCTGAGACCCTTGTTTATATAAATCTTTCAGCACCACTGGCCAGAGGTTATATCCTCTAACATTAATCAAGACTCAACAGACTCCTAATCTTTTATCCGAGTCCTGTTAGCCCCACGGACAAACTCTTTATGGCTCAATCAATCAGACTGACTAGCTCTGAAATGTCCAGTGGTACATTCTCAACAGCCCTTGGCAGGCTGTTCAGTCACTGTGAGGCTGCCATAACAGAGCTACAGTAATCAACATTCAAGAAGAAAGAAAAAAAAAGATTCAGGCCTGAACAAGGAGTTTGCACGTGCACAGAGGTGGAGAAGTAAACACATTCTTTACTCAAGTAAAAGTACAAATACTCTTCTATTTAAAAAAAGACTAAGACCTGTGCAAAAGTACAGGAAATGTTCTGAAAGTATAAAAGTAAAATGTCGCCCCCCTTTTCTCCACAGTCGAGTCCCCCTGTATGACTGTTTCATCTTTTTCACTATTTTTGTCTTCTTACATCGTTTTCATCTTGTTTTGTCTTTTTTGTCTAGTTACAGTTTTACGTTGTTTTCTTCTTGTTACATCTTACTATGTCATTTTTTTTCTCATTCCATCAATCTTGTCTTGTCACGTCTTTTTAGTCTTTTTGTTTCCGTCATTTTCCTGTTGTTTCATTGTTTTAGTTGTGTTACATTGTGTTCGTCTTGTTATGTCATTTTCATCTTGTTACGTCCATTTTTCGTCTTGTTACATCCTTTACATTGTCTTGTCATGTCTTTTTGTCTCGTTATGTCATTTTTGTCTTGTCACGTCTTTCATGTCGGTTTCATCCTGTTACATGTCATGTCAATCTTGTCTTGTTACATCTTTTTCGTCTTGTTACATTGTTTTAGTCTTTTTATGATGTCATTTTCATTTTGTTTGTCTTGTTGCATCTTTTACGTTGTTTTCATCTTATTGTCTTTTTCATCTTGTTGCGTCTTGTTAGATTGTTTTTTGTCTTTTTCATCATTTTCATCTCATTCTGTTTGTTGTGCACGATATACACTGATAGAGAGACAAAGTAATTTTCTTTTCTGCGTTATTTTTCCATCCATTTAGGGTGAAATGGTAATTGGTGTTGAGAAAGCAATGTGCAATGACACAAAATAGAAATAATGAATCATTCCCCACAAATGCAATAAAGCTAGAGTAACGAGCCTGTTTTGAATATGCGAGTTTAAAGTACAGATATTTGTGTTAAAATGTAGGGACTAAAAGTAAAAGGTTGTCAGACTGTCTCTACTGAAGAACAGTAACAAAGTATTTGTACTTGGTTACTTCCCACCTCTGCACATGCAATGACCTCTGATCCGGGACAATTCAGTGGTAATTTGTGAGCAGGAACAAGCCTCTCTCAGAGCCACAGGCACTCACATTGATTCAATCAGGAGGCGTATTGTGGACGAGCTCTTTGGACGGTGAATTGGAGCCTTTGTGGACACATGACAGTACAGAGGCGAACTGTTCTGCCTCATCACCGCGAGCACTATAATGACACAAAGTTAATTTGGCTGTGAAGTTTCACAGTTTCATCCCACAAAGTTGATCTCTAATTCAGCGTCAGTGCGGCAGACCCAAGTTTTTTATCTCTCGCAGCTTCTGAAAAGAGCCGTCTATGTTCCTGAATACTAATGTAAAGCTCTATTTGCTCTGAACTAATATAACCTGAGGTTGGGAAGTGATTTGTATAATTGAGGGAGATAGTTGATGATTTTAATCCTGATGTGAGCCTGCCATGGTTATAATTTAAGGGAAACTCCGGTTCAGATTACCTGCCACATGGTGAAGTCAGAGATCCCCGGGTGATACTTACTAATCCTGTGTAAATTGAATTCGTTTTTGGCATCTAAAGGTGTCTTTTAGATGTAAAATTTTGCTCTCCGTTGTAAAACTAGAGGCAGTAATGGAAATTTTAGAGCAGGGTAGTGAATGCTTTTAGCAGGCAATTTGGAAAGTACAGTTTTTACACCAAAATTAGCATGTACAAGTGGGTTGTTTTTTTTTTAAACACGGCTAAACCTGCTAAAAATAGATGATTGACTCCTTTCTCATTGCCAGTAGATGAGTTTGCCTTTCTCTTTTTTTCTTCTGTGATCTGCCCTGGAGAGCCAAGACTCAACTCATGTCTGAGCAGGAGAGCAAGACGAGAGAAAGACGATTTTAAAAAGTCTTTGTGTTCAGTTCTCAGAATTTTTGTAGCTTCTAACTGAATCTCTGTTGCCTCTGTCCAAAACTTTAAATCCACCCTCTCCACCGAGTTCACTGATTTCCCTGGTCTTGCAATTTTGACCTGTAACAAAAAGTTTATCGATTAAAAGATTAACGACCAATGAGCACTGCACTGAAACTAATTATTAGCCAATCAGAGCCAGTGTGGGATTGACGCCATTGTCAATAACAACAACCACTGTAAATGCTACAATCAGGGCAGTTTTAATTCAACTAAAGAAGAGAAGTGTGCAGATCAGCCAGGGTTGCCAGGTCCATGTTTTTTTTTAATGCAGAATTGGGCTACTTTGTCACGGGGTGACTTTTGAATTTTTTTGTCCACTGGTTTGACATGGAAATTACATTGATAATATCTATCAATATGCATTCATATTTGAAATTAAATCATTTATTTCTACCTAAATCCTAACACACTGACTCCAGATCAGCACATACACACACAGACCTGGCACACGTCACATGCACGCCCACTTAAACAAACACAAATACAATGTGCCTCTGCTCTCTGCCAGCTGGCTCTGGTTTCATTGGCTGTTGGGCTTGTTTTAGTCTCGTTCTGTCACACAGACCTGGCAACCCTGAGATAATCTCAACAACAGCATAACAGTTGCAACATAATAGTCACTGAAAGGGTGTGTGTTTTGTTTGTTGTCACAGAAAAGAAAGTGTTCATATAGCGTGTCTGTGCAGCAACAGAGCTAGCTAATTAGAAGCTACGAGCTAAGTTCATGGCAGAAGAAAACATCAACAGTAATTTGATCAAATTTTATACTTTACTGCTAGTTTTAAGCTAGTTTAACTGTGTTTAGCCAGAGTCATAGCTGCTTAACTAGCTAACGTTAGCTTTTCACAGTGCGAACTCTGCTGTGAAGAGCACATGAAGACGCTGCAGCAGCATTACACAAACTTCTTATTTCTTCTCTCTGTGGCAGCAAACACAACAGACACTCTTTATAGCTGACTAAAGTAACATAACTACCTCTCTGTGTGCACTCTTATGTGAGGGAGCAGTACAGTGGCATGTAGCATTTACTGTATGTCAGAGCTGATTTTAGCTGGCATTGATGTAACACAACTTCGTCCACATTAGCTACATATAGCTTTATGTGGCCTGTCCTGTCATTGTTTATCACAAGCAAAAAACATAATTTTGCTAGCTAGCCAGCTGCAGAATTTCCATGTTTGCTGCGTGTTTTCTTCTGAACGCTATTTGCAGATGAATGCGCGGGCAAGTTAGCGATTCTCTGCAGTTGCGGTCTTCGGTCTTGAGACTTGAGAACTACCACACAACCTCACGCACTCACTCTCTCACAAAACCATTGACTGTGGAGACAAAAAACACTTTGCCTATGATGATGTGTTGCCATGGCAACACATCGGCGTCAACTCATAATGATGTTAGATTCAGGTGTATACGTTGGTCTCTGGTGATTGGTTTGGGAAAATCGAATCCCCACCTCCCCCCAAGGAAATCAGTTGGCAATGTCAGACTGCAGATAGAAATGAGGTGTGTTATCAGGAAAGTCTTCTTCTTTTAGATGTAAAAATTTTGCTTGTGTAAATTGTAGAGGAAGGTTGTGAATGCTTTGAGGAGACAATTAACTTTGTTTAATGACAAACAGAAAAAATGACTCGAAACACTTGTATCCAACATGCTGAATTAAATTTTCTGACCATGTTTTCCAGAAAACACAGAATTAAAGCAGAAAGGTAATGAGCTAATCGATGGATTACATGAGATCTGAACATACTGTCCCATTAATCACATGTAAATTGAGCACGAGGCAATAAAAGTGGAAATTCAGTGTAACCAGCCTGACTGCCGGAGGAAACCAGCGGTGCTTGAAGAACATTGTTCCCACATCTTATTGCATCTGTTTTTCTTCAAATTGTTCTTTTTTTTCTCTTCGAAACATCTCAGTGAGAGGCAGTTTTGCAAGGACTGAGGGAACTATTGATTTTCATTTGCCCTTGCTCTCCTGCTATAATCTGTGGATTCATACCATCCACCGGCTCTTATGACGTGAGCGCCTGCAGGCTTGATTGAAGCCACATGTTTGTGGGAGGCAGCGGTGTAATAGGGGTGTTAAATCTGAATTATCTGAAGTATAGTAAAGGGAAACTTGGCCGGGGCACCGTCCTGTTTTAAGAGTTCTCATTGTTCAGCCTGCATTACATCATGTTTTTCTTTTCACTTTTTCCTAAACGGACACATTGAGTAAAGAAAGGAGAGCCACGGATTTATTTCAGATAATTATGGGTGTTTTCTTTATTCTCTATAATTACTCATATAAACTGCTTTATTTTCATCCCACCTGCTAGCGCTCGAGCCTTTTGGGTTTTAATTTGTCTGGGTTCATGCTCACCCAGCTGGTTTTATTTCTTTACCTTAAATGTTTTTGATTTAGTCCTGCCTCGGGGCTTAAACACGAGCTGTTTATCAGGAGGAAGATTTAATGAACGTTCCTGTCAAAACAGAAACCAAGTCATCACTTTTAACCAGAGCTCTGACCAAGAGGCAAAAATAATCGGCGGTTTGGGAAAAGCCCGCAGGCGTTTGGCATATTTCATCATGTTTTACGACAAACAGACATTTTTAACGCCGCACAGAAACAAACAAAGTGTCAATGTCACGTCTGTTTTTCCCACAATCAGCGTTAGAACTCTGCAGTTTATTCTGGATCTGATTAAAGAACAAACGAACGGCATTAAGACAAGAGGCCGCAGCTGCAGCGCCAGCATTTATCTCAACCCTTTTTGGTTCCTGGTAGAACCTTTCATAACGGTCCCACATGGAACCCTTTCAGAGAGAACCCCCCAGGACCCCCTGTGAGAGGTTGCCACCTGAGAACTTTTGTATATTCCAAGGGTTTTATCTGGATACTACCCAGGGAGGTTCTACTGAGAATTCTTCCATGTTGAACCCTTAACACGGGAGTTCTTCAAATATTTCCTCCCTTTCAGAGGGTTCTACCTAGAACCCAGCATAAGTGGTAATACCTAGAACCATCTGCAAAAGGTTCCACCCAGAATACTCTACGAGAGGATCCACACAGAACCCTTCTATGGTGTAATGGTTCTACCCAGAACGCTCTCTGGGAGTTCTGTCCAGAATATTTCCACCTTCTAAGGGTGTTAACAAGAATCTACCCAGGAGGTTCTAGCATTAACCTTTTATATTCAAATTGGTTTATCTAGACCTCACTCAGGGTCATCTACCAAGAACCCTTTTACGTTCCAAGTGTTTCATTTAGAACACACAGAGAGTTCTTCAGAGAACCCTTTTACATTCCAGGTGTTTCATCTAGAATACATCAAGGGAGTTCTACAGAGAACCCTTTTATATTCAAAGAGTTTCATCTAGAACCTACCCAGAGGGTTCTATGAGAACCCTTTTACATTCCAAGGGTTTTGTCTAGAACCTGCCCAGAGGGTTCTACAAAGAACCTTTTTACATTCCAAGGGTTTTGTCTCGAACTCATCCAGAGTGTTCCACCGAGAACCCCTTTACATTCTAAGGGTTTTGTCTAGAACTTGTCCAGGATGTTCTACCACTAACCTTTTTATATTCTAAAGCTTTTATCTAGAATCCACCCAGGCCGTTCTACCATGAACTGATATATGATGATACAAGGAACCCTTGACAGAAGACAAACTCTTTCTTCCAAAAAAGGTTCTTTGGATGCAAGGGGTTCTTAATGGAACCCTTGGTCATTCAAAACAGAGTTCTTTAGAACCCTCAGCTCTTCAGGAAGAACCCTTTTTAAAAGATTTTTTGTTTATTACCTCGTATTTCTCAGAGAGCCTCAGTTTCCCTCCGTTCTGTTTCCTGTCCTGTCAGTCGTTGGCGTGGCAACATAAACCAGCAGATAAAATGGTAAAAAGGTAAAATCTTCATGTGAGATGGAATTTGTTGCCTTTTCTTGACGTCTGTTTGGTTTCAATCCGTTGAATCATCAGGGCAGAAATAGCTTTTCATCCTTGAGCGGACAGGATAAACCAGATATTATATGATTATGTAGGATCACAATACCAATTCAATATCACACAAAATGTCAAGCGCACACACACACACACACACACACACACACACACGATCCTGCAGAACCTGATCTCTGCCTCTCTGCTGTGTTGCCCTATTGTATTGCTCACAGATTACCTGACATGTTACATAATGTGTGCTCATTTCAGTTATTCTCCTCTTTGTCGAGGCCTCTCAAATGTCACGATAACAGCATATAATGAAAGAGGAGCCACTCGAGAGCATCATCATATAACCTTTATCTCTCTGGTACAGCGCACAAAGGGAAGGAAAAAGTTTAGAGAGGTAACTTCCTGCATTAGGGATGTAATGATATGACAAAAAGTCCACAATACGAGATTTAAAAATGGAAAATGACAACTTTAAAAAATGTCCTTTATAAAATAACAAATCTGATGTGTACAACATTTTGGTTCATATAAAATTTGTTTTTCCTTTTGACCTAAAGTGCTCAAGCTCTCCTTTAATGAAAAAATAAATAAAAGTAGACAGCTGTGACCTGAGCATGTGTAAATAATTGTCATGAATTGTCTTTGGCAATGAATAATACAATTGCAAAATGAAAACGATGCAGCAGTCAGTTGCTAATAAAATAATTAAACATGTAATATCACAGTAGATTCTGTCACAGTCTGGTATTATTTTATTGTGGTTTCTCAATATTCAATATTTTGTGACATCAGCATACGTTAATGAACTCTGAAATGTTAGAAAATTATGTACTTAAAAGGAAAGTTTGACATTTTGTGAAAAACATTTCTTGTCTTTCTTGCAGAGAGTTAGGTGGGAAGATTGATACCGTCAGCCGCCAGCTAGCTTAGCTTAGCATAAAGACTGGACACAGGCAGAAACACTTTGCCTGATTAGCAACAAAATCCACAATGATTCGTTCACTTTTGTTTTTGTACCGATTAAACAAACGTGATGTAACATGTTAATAAGTGAGCTTCAGAGCTGCTGGTATGCAGGTGGAGTTTGTTACCTCTAAACAGGTCCACGTTAGCTGTTTTCCCCAGTTAAAGCTGTATCACATTCCTCTTGCTCTCGGTACTTCTACTTGATGTTTTTTCACTGTTAATACTCCTCCTTCAGCATAGGTGGAGCTGATCGTCATAGGAATGTTTTAATGTTGAGTTAACATATCAAAGTTTTATTCGTGGTGCGTTTAGTCACATTTCCCGACTTTCTTCCTCACCCTCTGATGTATCCTGTGTTTTCACAGGGGTCATAGCAGCTACGAGGAAACGTACTGTCATCTTGTATAAATTTTGAAGTTTGATCATTGTTGGAATTTGGAATAATGTAAGTACACAACTCAACAAAATCTATAACAAAAATCTAGGGGTTTTTAGACATTTTAATGCAGAAATGTTACATAATATAGCTTTCAGTGGTTAAACTTTAATGAAATGGTATTTTCTCAATGTAAAAACTCATTTACTTAAAAATTATAAAATCTGCTGCTTCCGTTTTATGCATTTTTTATGCATGATAATGCATCAGGTTATATTCTGGTGTTATTACAGCCCCTTTGGTGCTTTAGAATCAGCCTCTCGTCCTGCTGAGATTTCCACTGAGTCGTTTCCCATCACGCACACACACAATAAAACTGGAGTAAAAGTGACCTGTTAGTTTGGGGAATATTTGATTTTTTGATTTTATTTTTTTTTTGTGGGAGTTAGGTGAGGCTGCTTTAACTCCGTTCCCAGGGGGTAATACACCAGCCCGCTCTGTGTCCCTGAAGGCAGCGTGAATGCACTGGGCCGGCACTTTAAACACATGCTATGGAGTACTTTGTACACTTGGCAGTGTGAGTCAGTTTTTCCTCGATCCCTGAAGCGTTGCATTGTCTTTTGAAAGGAGGCTCTTTGTGTTTGGAGCATGGAGCTGCTCACATGATGAGCCCCAGTACTGTCAGAGAGGCATTTTGATGTCTGGCAGCGTCTGCACGGAGGATACTAAAACATTCATTGCATATTTGGATGCTATTAACATGAATATTAAAGCGTAGATTGCAGCGTCTTTGATTCCTCTCTCTCCCCCAGAAGGCCTTGCGTTAGCATGTTTACCGCTCATTGTAAAGGGTAATTAAGGCAGGAATGCATCGCTGTAGGTAAACGCCGACTTTTGGACACGTGGCCCACTGTCACGCTTTTCTGTCAGGCTTTACTGTCAGTGGGAGGAGGCTGCTGCTCAACACATCAGACATGACCCAGTTAGGGAGCTACACTTGTAGGACCCTATAAAGTGGATCCTACCCTGAGGAGGATTTCCATACCCCTTGGCTTTGTTGTTCCCCTCGCACATTTTCTTCTTCGCTCCGCTCTCTGATGTATGGAACAGCCATCGCTTTTCAAATTGAAATTCCCGACTAGCATGCTGATAAGCATTTGTGTAACAGTGTGTGGAAGATGCTCCTTTTTAGCATGTTTTTTCCACTTTCATTTAAAAAAAAAATAACCAAAAAAAAAAGACATTTCTGTTAAATTAAAGGAGCAATCTATAAAACCCAAGTGTTCATAAATGAGTACTGCTGTCCAAGTAGTGAGTCAGAGCCATAGATCATTTATTAAATAGGTTGAATGCCTATTTAATATACAATCTATGGTTGAAGTGCGTTGTTTCCCCCTGCCCCCTCGTCCCCAGACGCGAAGCTCTGGCAGGTTGCCTGCAGGCTGCAAGGACAGAAGATACACAAGCACAAGGCGAGTGCAACATTATAATTGGACAGTAAGTGACGATGACCTACATCTGTGGAACATCTGGAGAAATCTGTAATGTATTTACTGTACTAAATCATGAAATGACCATGATATGTCATCAGAGATCAAGAAAACATGTTGAGTTGAAGCCGTGATGTCCTTTGACATTTGTATTCTATTAGTAAACAGCAGGACCTCCCTGGCCTCACAGATCTTATTGTTCAGATGTATAGATCCAGTTCCAGATAATGATAACAACTTAAAGTATATACATCAAAAGCTCGGGACTTTCCCCCATGTTTTAATACACTGATGGGCTCTCTTGGGTGCTTTGGGGTCTACAGGGTGAAACAAGCAAACAAAAACAGTCGTTCTGGCCCAGAATCAAATTTCAAAGGAGAACATGCTGTCTGTAGCTTTGTTGTCAGAGAAGCGAGTATTTAAACTAAGTTTCTTTAATCTCTGATGACATATCATCATGGTCATTTCATGATTCAGTACAGTAAATGCATTACAGATTTCTCCTTTAAGCTGGAAAACTGTTGCCCAGAATCTACTGTAAGTTGGCTTTGACTCTATCTTCATCATGTGCGAGTAAAGTAGCTTATCGTCACCGCCCTGCCACCAAGCCTCACAATGATAATAACTCATTAAAATATTGCAAGATATTGCAGAAACTAATCTTCCCCTTGACTTTGGTGAAGGCAGTAAATTAACACCAGTGCAGCGTGGTGGCAGTCAGGTGATGTTGCCAGGCTTTGTTTCTCCTGCTCTTCATGCTTTAGATTCCAGCGTCGGTTTCGGCACAGGAGTGAGTGCATTACCAAGAGGAAGGTTGAAATTGTGCAACATTTTTTGGAAAAGCTGGAGGAATTTCTCTGAATTCTTTCCCATGCCTCTTATTTGACTTCTGGTCTTAACTGAGACGAGGGGGGAAGAATGTCCAATTTGCAATATGAGATCAGAGGAGACATGGTTGAGGTCTCACGGAGGCGTGGGTTTCTATCTGGAAAGAGTGACACACACAGAAAATCTCTGCGCCCTCGTGTGAAAAGCTCATTCTCCCCACACATCCAGAAGATGTTCTCTTTTCAAAGTTATTTGCTGCATATTTAGCACAGCCCAGTTTCATTTGACTGCAGTGTGTTGTGCTCCTGAGCTATAAACCTAATGCTGTTTTTTTTTCTTCCTTCTGCTTTAACATACCCACTGCTTAATGAAGCAGAAGTTCATTTTGCGCTTGTAATTGGTTTGTTTATTAATTACCGGTTGTAGTCGGAAACTGTGTGACAAATGAGAGGTGTGATTAGATAAGACCGGCTCTTGACAGAATGCCTTTGGCAAAAGCAGTGAAACAGATCAATATAACACAAGCTGCTTTCTGCCCGCGGCCAGTGATGGTGACTGATGGATGGACGTGGAGAGAAATGAGACGGTGCTACAGGAGAGTGACACAAGACAATATATAAGCTCACACTGTCGCTTTGGGCTTATTTTAGCCTGATGGGGAATATATATTCAGTGTAACATTTAAAAGTGGTCTCAGGTACATGTTTAAGTGTAACTTCACCTCCAAGTGTGAGCCTAACTTTGAAAAGTGCTAAAAAGTGGTCAAGAGGCTGAGTAGGGGGGGCAGGGAGGGGGTGTACAGAACAGCCACAGGAGGGGACGTGGCCTGGTGGCTACACAGTGTGAGACATAGGAGGTAAGGACGGTGTCGCCAACTTTGTCAATAAAGTGACTAATGACAAATTTAGTGACTCCCTCTTCCTCTCTTGCGCCGTGCTGGGAGAGGAGAGGAAGTTAAGTTGTCCTGTTTCTATGAAACTTTTTATATGGATTGAAGCTTTTCAAAGAGTGAGTGAGCCTCTCTCACTCTTTCTCTCAGGATCTCTGGAGTATGGTGTTCCTATATGGAGTCACAGGAGTGTCATAAAAAAGAATAAATCTGTAGAGAGATAGTGAGTTTGTGATTATTTATGTGATTGGCTAAGGATTTCAATATCTACCTTTTATATGGATTAATACGATCTCTTGCTTGCAGCACTACTACTTTATGCAAATGTGCCATGATGTAATCAGTATACAAATGAGAGATACAGATGAAAGATTAATTTTTGACCTTTTTGCCTTTATTGGGTAGTGACACCTGAAGAGCAGACAGGAAGGGGGATGACACGCGGCAAAGGGATACAAGCGGGGGTCGAACTGGTGGCTGCTACAGAGGACTACACAGAGTGCATTTAGCGACTTTTGGAGCTGGTGCCAGCCACTTTCATTGGAAAATAGTTGCCAACACTGAGTAAGGAGACACTGGCCAGTGCAGCACTCACTGCAGCAGAAACCACTATAGCTAGCTGGTACTCAGAGCTAACCAGCAACGAGTAGCTGCTGTCAGACTCTCTGTGTCCTCAAAGAGTCCACTGCAGCTTTGACAATCACAATATTGTAGCTGAGCTAACTGTTAGCAGCTCAGAGAGGCTGAGAGGCCTTGTGTGTGTGTTTGAGAGGTGTGTGTGTGTGTGTGTGCAGGAGATTGTGAGTACAGAGCCGTCGCCTGCTTGTTAGTTTGAGATCATCCATTGAGGGAAAGAATGCAGTCCGGCGGTGCTTCCACAACAGTCCACAAGTCCAGACCAATGCCCCAAAATTTAAAACTACGAAGCCATCATATACATCACCTGCCACCATATCAGTCAGTAGCTGGAACTGAGGTCCTAAACAGTGTTTGCAGTTTGTTCTGCTCCACGCTAAACTTTTCCCCTGTACTGTTTTGCTGTGCGAACACCCTTTGGTGCACCTTTTTGCATTAATTTGCCTGACTAATAACAGTAAACAGCACTGCTGGCACTCCCTGAAGCACCTGGATGGCTGTTTAAAACACTATAGTTCAGTCCTGTGTGTTATTAATTATGATCCCAGAGGGCAGCTGATACACAGCAGATAAAACAAGACGAGCAAAGAAGCAAAACGTGACAAAACAGAAAGCGACCGATATGAAAATGACAGCCTGTTTGCAGGATGACATGAGAATGTAGCAGTGCAGACCCCACGTGAACACGTCTGAACAATGAGGCTTGTTAAGTCTTTTGATGGCTGATGGGATAAAGGGGTGTTTGTAATAGTTTGACCTTTTCTTGGGCTGGCGGCAGCAAATATCAGAGGGAAGAGAAGAGAGATTCGTCATGGAGAGGATGGTCACACTCTGAATAAAAAGTCAGAGGCTGATGTGGAGCTTGTTTGTCACAGAGCTCTGTTCTCACTGGCCCGGTCAGTGATACAGTTTGATATTCAAGTTGTAAAGCCTGCAAAACGGGGAAACATAAAATGGACTCAACAAAAGACTTAAAGATCAGTAACAATGAAAATATTACAATAAGAAGGGAGGAAACATATCGTTAAACCAGATAAACATCTTCACCCTGAACACGCCTCTTGTCCTACAGGATGAATCAGGTCTAATCTTTTGGAAGTGCTGTGCAGAAAAAAAACATTTTACAAAGTAATATTGATAAAAAACAAGATAATTTAAGACTAATAAAGCTTGAATGCCAGCCACTGGTACAGCGAGTGCTTCACTTTGCACATCACATATCATATGTACTTCACATACTCTCTTTCAATCCCTCCTTTCCCTGCATCCCCCCTCATCCTCCGTCTCTCACAGCTCCAGAATCTAACGTTTCAACTGAGTCTCCAGATCCCCGTCTCACTCACATAAAAACACCAGCTTTGCCGGCAAAAGCGCTCACATAGGAGTAAGCACTTCTGAAAACGACTGTGTTTATCCAGCTTGAATGACAGTGAGAATCAAAACATCCTGAGAAAAGCAGGCATGCAGGCTGTACATGCTGATGTGTGCCTTGAGTTTCAAGTGAAAGGAAAATAAAAAAAACATGCCACAACATGCAGGGATGGGTCTGACACACTAGTCACAGTGAATGGGCTGTTCGGGCTGAAGCGACACTGTCGCTTTGATTAAAGCTCATGAAAGCCACATAAATATGTTTACAGTATCATTTTAATTACATTAAAGCATTGATTGATTGATTAATTACATGCAAGGAACCATAGAGCATGTGACATTTTGCTGAAACTGAGCACAACTGACCTTTCATAAGTCTTGCCCCCCCTTTTTCCCCCCAGAACAGCAATGACATGACCCACCCTACTCTGACTCTGATTGGCTCGTACTTTGTTGTCAATCAGAGGCAGATTAGGGCGGGTCATACCTTGTCTATGTTGAAAAGAAAGCCAAGTTTTGAAGATGATTAAAAGATGTTGCTGGGGGACCTCTAAAAGCAACATTTAGGCACAGCTTAAGTTAGCTAAGGGTAGGAAAGCGCCAGCTAACTAGATAGCTAACAGTTGATGTAGATTAGTTAGCTAGTTAGCTAATATGAGTGGTCAGATGTAACCATGGATATATTATAAGAAACAAGATAGTGAATGCAAAGAGTTGCTCGCCTGGTGAAAAAAAGCTGAAAAAGCTTTCTAGCTTCCTGGTCCAGACCACTGAATATGCACAGTGTGAGTGCTGAGTCGGGCTGAGTCTATAGATTTAATTAGCTAACTAATAACTGATGTAGATTAGTTAGCTAGTTAGCTAGCACCATGCTAACATTAACTATCCTGAGATGTGAGTAGACTTACGTTGCTATTACACGTCCCCCAGCAACTTTTGCAGATGTAGTATCTAAATCTGTCCGTGTAAAATGTGTTTAGCATTTTTGTGTTTGTATGTGTGTTATTTATTTATTTTTGGAAATTCCACAGTCTCTTGAAAGAATTAATATCAGCTCAAGGTGAGCTCAGGGTGAGCTTTAACATTGTTATTAGCAAATCAGTGTTTATGAACCTCAGCACTAGCACCTCAGTCCTGACTGCTATGCTAATAATGACATTAAAGCACACACCCTTGTGTAATATTGTTTAATTGTAGCACAGATCAAAAAGGGTGGAACTTAGAAAGGGTAAATTGTACACACAATTTACCAGCTATCCTTTCACAAATTGTCTTTATTTTAAGTTAATCCTTAAGGTTTCAGTCCTTGTTAATTTGGTGACACCATGGTTACTGTGGTGTCAGCAAGGGTGGTTTAATACTACAACAAACACTCTGCTTAAGAAATACAACAGAAGAGCTATGAGCGATGTCAATCTGTTTACAGCGTAGCCAAACAAACTCACATTAGTAGAAGTCACTGTAAAATAATTGCAACCGAGCAAGTTTTCCTCACAACAGCAGGACACAATGAAGCCTGTTGCCTGCAACTGTTCATCTAATGAATGATTGCTGTTTGCATCATTGTCAGTGATAAAACCACTGGGATTCCTGCAGCTCCTTCTCAATAAAAGCCACCTCATTTTTGTGAAGGCTTTTAATGTGAAGTAGCAGTATGAGGAAAGGTTTGGTTTGCATTAACAGTAACTGACTACAGGTCTGTTAGGTTGTAAGAAAGTGAAGTAAACAATGAGATCAAATTAAAAACAGGAACGCTGGATTACATGCTGCATTGCTTCGTGTGAATCCCTCACGCACGGGCAATTTATTTCCAGTGCGGTCATGGTGGAATCCACCACTAACAATGGAAATTACTATACAGAGAGATAATTACAGCATGTAAATTCAGCAAATGGCTACTGCTGAAAAATGCCAACCATAAATCGTGCCAAAAATAGGGTTTGATTCTGTGAAATCTGGAGGATTATAAGTTAAACTACTCATTTAGTGTTAAATCTTATTTTTAATTGTATTTTTCCCAGTGTTTCTGTGCGATCGCTGCCCTTTTTGCAGCTTGTTCTGTAAATCTAATGAGGCGTTTCATTAATCCTACCAGCCTGCCTTATTCTGTCTTCATGATACTGACATATGTTTCTGTTTAAACAGATGAACAGCTCTGAAAATAAGTGGAATTTTCAGCCATCTTAAGAAAAAAAATGACAGAAAAAAAGACCAAAGGACATGAAAACATGGATATTATTTTGGCAGTGCAGAGGCCTGCCTTCCTAGGTGTGGATGCTCTTACATTTCCCTCCCTCTTTCCGATGATCCACCGAGCCCGAAAGGGAATGTCTTACATTAAGCCGGCCCATTCAGGCACATCCCCGCTCCAATTCCCCGGCCACCAAAAATTCTCTCCAGCTTAGCGGCGGCCCTTTTCTCCCTGTCCTCTTTGGCCTTTTGAATGATAACCTTGAATGGTATTGTCTCGGGGCATGAGGGAGGGTAAAGAAATTCCTTGGTTCCTGACAGAGAGCAAGAAGGCTTGACAAAAGGCATCCGCACTCCCTGAATCAGAGAATGTGGGGGGATATGAAAAAGGGGGCAGTTTTTTCATTCAGGTAAAAAGCGTTGACAGAAGAAAAAAAAAAAAAAAAAGATGGGGAACAATAGAGCAGCTCTGATGGAATAAAGCACTTCTCTGTGCGCTTTTTAAAGCACCGAAATGCGATTTCAAAAGTGAGCTCAACTATGATGATGAAATCTGAGGCAAGGGTATACAGAAGAAAGTTCACTATATTAGAGCAGATTTTATGGATTGAACACTGATACGTGGGGCTGATTGTATTTGGTTAAATCCATTTAACCGAACTCTTTCCCAGTTCATAGACGAGCCTTTCAGAGAAGCCATTAGGCCCGAGATAGTCATTCGGATAGCGATTGCATGGAGATCAATTGAAACTCAATCTGTGAATAAGTTGTCTGGCCTCTCGGATTGTGCGCGCCGCCCGGTCTCTCTGACCCCGTCCTCTTCCTCTTCGGGCATCAGCTCGCTGCCATAGCAACTGAAACAAGACTCCAAAATGGGCTAAGGTTTTACAAACAGTGGTTTCTGGCAACAAAAAAGAAAGCAGAAAAGTAAACAAACAAACCTCCCAGGCTTGTGTTGATAGAGCCGCACTTGAACCTCTCCTGATCTCCCAGAAAGCTGAGGGCATCTTTAAGTTTGACCCGAGGGAGCGGCTGGTGCTGCTAAAGGGAAGCGGGTTATTTTGACTCGTAATAGCCCCAGTGGAAAGCACACAGAGCGTCTGTGGATGCTTGCAGATTTCTCACATTTCTGATCTCCTCTGTCCCGTCTGTTCTACGATGTCATGTAGCTTCTGTGTAGCTGCAGTAACGGCCTTCTGGTGACTCACAGCACAATCCTCATGGCAGCAGAGTGGAGATCTGCAATGATTTCATCATGAGACGGCCATCTGCTCGCAGCGAAATGAGACGCTTGTTGAAGTTGATCATGTTGACTGAAAGAGAAGAGAACCTTTCTGTGGTTTGGGGAAAAGAAATGAAATTCTGTAAGAAATTCACGTTTGTTGGAGCCCGGCCGGTGTTTTCATTTCGGGTGTACTTGAGCAGGTTTGATTTGGTTTGTAGTTTTGTTAGTTTGATCCAATGTAGAGCTTGAACTGGTTTGATTCGATGCTAATTGATTTTTCCTCTTTCTAAATAATTCAGATTAATGATTGGGAGTAAAAGTAACTTAGTGATATTACTAATTAAAAGTTCAATGCAAGATTCAAGAGCCAAGAAATCAGAAGAAACAAAATACAGCTGGAGAGATGAAACGTATCAGTCACCTCACTCATGGTTACAACTATAAACCAGCACAAAAATGACAAATACCAACAAGATCAACCACCACTTTCTGAACAGACACATGACAAACACTAACAAAAACTAAAATATGCATTTTGGAACATAAAACAGCAGTTTGCTGTTTGTTGATGTGTTTCAGGCATCATGGGAAACGTAGGCAGTCTTTGCAGCACTTAGCAGATGATGGCGAGGAGCAAAGTTATCAACTAGCTCGTGACATACATTGTTTGAAAGTTAATAACAATGACCACATCAGTGTTGTTCAAGTTAACACTTAAAGGGATAGTTCACCCAAAAATTCAGTCACTGTCTACTCACCCTAGTGACGATCGAAGGTACGTAAAAACGTAAAAAAAGACAACAGAATAAAAACATAAAATGCCTCCAGACTGTTCATCTGGTATAATCCAAGACTTCGAAAGCCCCGACATGCCAAGTTGATTAGAAAAATGTTATGTACACCATGTTGCCTGAATCTTCACTGTAGATCTTTAGCTTGGAGCCACATTCACATGCACACCGTCTGAACTGGGCGTGTGTGTGTTGTGAGCGAATATAGCACAGATCTATGAGTCTGTCTCTCACTGTAATATAACCTCCACTCTTAGGTGTAATTCAGACATGTCAGGCTGCAGGATCAACCAAAGTTTTTATACCACATCGAGATTTCCGTTCATATCAGCACGCTCTGTCCTTCTCTCTCTGCTGCGATCAACATTTGTTTTAATTAGCTGACGATGTGAGCGCCATTAGCTCTTTCAGGAGTGAACGTCGCTCACATTCATTGATTGCAAACTGATCAGTTCAGTTCACCGTTCACAAAAAATATGAGCACGCTCAATGAACGCCGCTCTTCTACCACGTTCATGCACAACAGTGGACCCCATCATTTTTTCTTTCCAATATCATTCTGATATAACCCTGCCTTCGACCGTGTTAGCGAGGTAGCTACCATTGCCAGTTATAGTTTGTCAGTGCAATCAGTTTTCCCTGCTCTCTTGCACACACAAGTATAGTCTCGGCTTTCCAGGGCACATCAGACAAAAAAATGGAAAGGTCAACTCATCTACCAGCACTGAGGGAAGGGTCAGTTTTTACCAGGTTTTTAAAACAACCTGCATATACGTGCTTATTTAGGTGTAAAACAGTATTATAGAGTGTACAGTGAGAGTATTCACTAAAGGTTTCTTTAATTTGTGGCACAATGGACACGAACATTTTAAAAGTCTAAATGCGCTTCTTTGTTTACATGCAGTAAATTGCTGTTTATTTTTGTCTTTATTTTCTGCCACAGTGAACCAATTTTTCCTGAGGGGATCATTAAGTTTTATCTTATCTTATGAAATCTAGCATGTGGTTTAGTGCCTGCGATCGCTGCACATCCGCTAACTCAGTGGTTCTCAAGCCCGGGGGGCCAGGACACCAGATTTGGGTCAAGAAATTTGGGGGAATTCACAAAATGATTTATAGTGGGATGGGGGTTATGTAATACAGAGTGGGTTCATAGTGATGGGAGGTCATGAGAAGGAACTGCTGCAGTTTAGGAGGTCAGAGGAGGTTGAGCAGAGCTGCTGCAGCTGACAGCCACATGCTAAATGACACAAATCCCCCGAATGTCTGTTTGTGCAGATTGGAGCGCCTCGGTGTCAGCTTAGGAAATAAGAAGGACGGGAAGTATCGGTCTGCAACAGCACGCATGGAGAATCAGAGCCGGAGGTTTCTGCCTCTCACACAAGTCCACACTTCTTCACAGCGGCTCGCCTCATAAACATCATGTGAAGGAACATTTTTCATTCTTTGTAATCTTTCTCCCACATCCCAGTCACCAGGCTCCCTACCTCTGCCTCTCAATAACCCACATACCGAGTGTGGAGGATGGGATTTGATGGAATTAACTATAGTGGCAAAAAATAAATAAATCAAATAAATAAAAGAGAAACGTACAGGCACATATGATGGGGGATTGAATTACACCTTGGCGACGTCTTTATATCTTTGTTCTCGTTCTCCCACAGTGGTTTGTGTTCTGCGGGATCTGTCTCAGTAGTGTCATGGTAACATGTGAGTGCTCGCATTGATTTCACCCACTGCAGTGTTGCAGCCTCACTGACTTTATCCCCAAAAACAACAGAAAACACTGACGCTTCACTCACAAACCTTTGATTCTGTGTGTGTGCGTGGTTCTTTTTTTTTTCATGGTGGTTACACAATGGAGCTGAGCGCTCGTCTTTGTTGTGGCAATAATTTCCCTCCAGTCTGCAGTCTTTTGTTTCCAGCATTCCTTCATCATCGTCGTCATCATCATCATCTGACCTGATGTGGAAACTATGCACTCGACTCGAGTCTTTCCTCCCCCTGCACTCTCATAAATACAAGTGCTGATAGAACCTACAGAGGGTTCTTCAGCTTGCCCATATAGGAGAACACTTTTTGGGTCCATGTAGAACCTTTTATAAAGGTTCCACTGGGATCCCCTTCAGAGAGTTCTACCTAGAACCCAGGATAAAGGGTTATACCTAGAACCATCTGTGAAAGGTTTCCCCCAGAACTCCTGTCTACAGAGAACTCTTCTTTGTTGTAATGGTTCCTCCCTCGTTCCACCTCATAAGTTCTGGGTTCTACCGAGAACCTTTCTATATTCCAACAGTTTTATCGAGAACACACTCATGGGGGTTCTACCAAGATTCTTTTTAATATTCCAAGGTTTTTTTTCTAAAACCAACTCAAGGGTTTCTCTTATGCTTAGAACCCTTTCATATTCCAAGAGTTTTATTTAGAGCACACTCAGTGGGTTCTACAGAGAACCTTTTTATATTCTACAGCTTTTATCTAGAACCTATCCAGGGGCCTCTACCAAGAACCCTTTATCTAGAACACACTCAGGGGGTCCTACTGGGAACTTTTTAATATTCCAGCGGGTTTATCTAGAACCTATCCAAGGGGTTCTACTGGGAGCCCTTTTATATTACAAGGGTTTTATTTAGAACACACTCAGGGGGTTCTTCAGGGAACCTTTTAATATTCTGGGAACTTTATCTAGAACCCATCCAAGGGGTTCTGCTGGGAACCCTTTTATATTCCAAGGAGTCTGTCTCAAACCCAAGCAAGGATTCTACCAAGAACCCCTTTTTATATCTGAAGGGTTTTATCTAGAACAAACGCAGGGGGTTCTACTGAGAACGTTTTATATAATGGTACAAAGATCTGTTGATGAAAAAGTTTCAACAATCCTTGAAGAACTCTTTCTTTCAAAAAGGATTCGTTGGTTCTTAGTGGAACACTTAGTCTCAACAAACCCTTTCTTCAAAGACAAGTTCTTCAGAAGCCACTGGTTCTGAGTAGAACCTCAGCCCTTCAGGAAGAATCCTGTCGGAACCCTTGTTTCTCAGAGTGTAGCAGCTCTTGATGGTTGTGATCGTTTTAACAAATGTGTTAATCAAAGACAGAGAATCTCCATAAATCTTGATTTTTCAAATGGAAATATTTCAGTTAGCAGGACGGAATAACAACAACGTCTCTGGGAAACAAAGACACATTTTGCCCTGCGTTATGTTTTTTTTCCTCCCTGGTGCTGCAAAGAAATTCAATTTGATTACATGCTGCTGTATCTCTCTGCATTACACAACACTTGAAAGGGAATTTTTGATTTTGTTAAATATTAATCATGCATATATTATCATGCCCTCATGCTTTACAGTCTTTACTGTTACAAATTTGAAACCAAACACATTCGATAACATCATACAACTGAGGATATTTTAATGACTGGCTCCTAAATTCGTTTTCGTACCTTGTAGGATCGTGGGTTTTTATGTTCATCAGGGATCCACAGTGGCTGCTTGTACAGGGATTCACATCAAATGCTCTGGTGTTACTTTGGTGCACCGCTCAGCTAAAGGTGGTACATTTAGGTGTGGAACAGAAACTCGTCTGAAGTTCTCTTAAGGGGTCTGAAGAAGAAACGGCGGAGTTGTTACGTATGACAATCCCTGGATCCCCTCTGATCCTGAGCTGTAATGACACAGACTCTGTTAGAGCCTCTTTATATCCCGTCTTCACTCTCATCAACATGCCGACTTTCACTGAATCGATTTTTCGACCACAGCTGCAGTAATCACAAAGTCTATTTTCTGTTTTCCCTCAGAACCGAGCCGATGACATTCTGTGTCCTCGTTCTGTGATGTCTCACTCACCTCTCACACGCGCTTAGAAATAAAGGTGCAAAATAGAACCACAAAGGGTTCTTCAGCTTGTCCTCATATAGAAGCATTTTTGGTTCATTTTGGAGATCCATGTAGAACCCAGTATAAAGGCTAGAACCATCTTTGAATGAGAGGTTCTACAAAGAACCCTTCTATGTTGTAATAGCTCCACCCAGAACCCTCTCTGGGGCTGCTATGCAGAACCTTTCCACCATTTAAGGCTGCAGGGTGTACAAGAACAAGTGATTTATCTAGAACCCACCCTGGGGGTTCCACCAAGGACTCTTTTATATCCCAAGGGTTTTATCTAGAACCTGCCCAGGTGCTTCTGTCAAAATATTTTATATTAAAAGAGTTTTATCAAGAATCCAACCAAGGGGTTCTACTGAGAACTTTTTCGTATTACAAGGGTTGAACCCACCTAATGGGTTCCACAAAGAACCCCAATATATTCCAAGAGTTTGTCAGGAACCCACCCAGGGGATACGAACAAAAACTTTTTTATTCTTAAGTGTTTTATCTAGAACCCACGTAGAGGCTTCTACCTGTTTATACAGTGGTAGAAAGATCCATTGACAAACCCTTGATGAAAGAGTTCTTCAAGAACCCTTTTATATTTTCCGGGGGTTTTATCAACAATCCTCGAAGAACCCTTTCTTCCAAAGGGCTTCTTTGGATGAAAAGGGTTTCTAATGGAAACTTAGAAAGAACCCTTGATGAATACGTTCTTCCAGAATTTCAACAATCCTGGAGGAACTCTTTCTTTGGATGAAAAGGGTTCGTAATGGAACCTTTCTTGAAGGGAAAAGGTCTCGAAAAAAAACTTTGATATACCTTTGATGAAAGAGTTCTTTAAGAATTTCAACAATCCTTGTAGAACTCTGTCTTCCAAAAGGGGTTCTTTGGATGAAAAGAGTTTCTAATGGAACCTTTAATCATACAAAGAACACTTGATGAACCCTTGACGAAAGAGTTCTTCAAGAAATTCAACAATCCTTGAAAAACTCTTTCTTCTTTCCTCTTTTTTGGACCCCTGACTTTCAAAAAAGGCTTCCCCAGAATCAAATGGCTCTGGGTAGAACCTCAGCCATGCGGAAAGAACCCTTCTGGACCTCTTATTTCTCAGAGTGTGTTCCACCTCTGATGTTAGCAGTTTGTCTAGCCCATCTGCATTAGCATGTGGATTAATTCCTGCCTGTTATCTGGCCCAGATGTAGCGCGGCAGTCCTGGATGGCAGGGGTAATCAGGTTGGAAGGCTGAGCTTTCTTGCATTCCTCTTCCTCTGCTGCCATCCTCACATCCCAGAACTGATAGCAGCAGGGCAGACACATCGGAGGGGATTAGGCTAATGTGATGGCAGAGCCACCTACTAGGGGCCCCCACAGGCTAATTTCAAGAGACAGGCCTTGGCATCCAGGGAATAACTTGTCAAGACCTGGTTGCAGGCTAATATTGAGGATATTAATCCTTAATGTAATGGCCTTGACTAGATTTTACTCTTGTCTCTGTGTGCAGCTTTAAGCACAGTCATAAGTCTCTTTAATCACTGACATAAAGCAGTCCCTCAAGGATTTTCCAGAGTTTTACAGTAATTATTGCGTACCGAAAAATGCTTGTTTTTTTCGCCGTTGCCGCTGTGAGAAATTGCAGAGCTATTTGCATATGTTCGTTGTTCATTTGCGGCGGGGTTTTATGAGCTGCTGGCGGAGGAATCGCTTTGTTTTGTTGCAGTGAAAACGTGATGAAGTGTTAAAAACCACAATCCGTGTCATTTTACAAAGAGAGCTTGTCGAGAGGTAAAACTGCTGGAACAGGTCAGAGCTGATGAATCCCCCCCGTCAGTGTCTGCTGGAAACAGGTGATAAGGTGGAAAAAAAACAAAAAAACACACCACAAAGGTGAAGTCGCTCACATCAGTCTTTTGTTGGGCAGCAGCTCATTGTCTTTTTCATCATTTTAGAGCCGTTTTACAGAACGAGTTCAAAGTCAGAGCGTTAAACATCTTTTCCCCCATGTATATTTTTTGGACTGCAGTACTCATTATTGGATGTGCAATTGTCACATAAGGCTCTTTTGATAGCATTGGAATATTTTTCTTCTTCCAAAATTTGTCAGAACTGAAACACAAGGACATAATAAAAAGGGTTATATTGACCTATTAAGATTTTGTTTACATCTGCCCTTTATTTTTTTAAGTTTCTGCAGGTTAATTAATAAAAATTAAGATTTTGACCATTTTTTTAAGCGTAATTTTTGAGATACATTGTATTTTTAATCCATTTTTTCTTTTTAAATGCCATAAAATGTATCATACTCATTTAAAAGTTAAGAATTCAGCACTTTGACAAAACATCCCATGTTTTGGTCGTGACTGTTCTGGCAGTGACGATTTTAGAAGTGTTATATTTCAGCTGGTGTTTGTCACATTACAGAATTTTACCAAACACATAGTTCATACTAAAATACTTTTGGCATAACTGGGCTAAAATGTTGTTATTTTTTGTCACTGCCAAAACAGTCATGTCTCACCCTCATCATGTCTCGGTAGTGACCATTTTAGATATTTTTGAGTGGATCTCTAAGATGCACATGTGTAGCTCGCACAGTTCTGAACAGCTGCACACACATAAAAACTTTCTGCAATAACAACTAGAAAGGTTTGCTAAATTGCAGAAAATATGATGTTCCTTCAAGTTACACCCTCACTTTCCGACTTTTGAACACATTTATTTAAAAATGATGACACCTATCTCCTCACCATGCAGTCATGAGACACAGACATACTTCCTGATCAAAAATGTAGGGGTGTGGCTAAAATCAATCAGAGCACATGAACTTGCACTGTTTCAGCGGTAACATGGAAATGCACGGCATTTTATACATAAAGCTTCATGATATACAAAGAAAATACAAAAAACGTGCATTTTTTTTTCACTTCACTTTCAAAAACGCCAAAAAGATCCTTAAAAATAATGGGAAAAAATCATTTTAGTATCATTTTCATAAGTTGAAATGTAGGTGTTAGGATTTGGGACAGCCATCTCCTGCTTTAAAGTACGCTATAAATGATGATTTTATATCTATTAAGCTTACTGCTATCTCAAATATTTTAGGTTATAATAGATAACAGAAGTATCTTTGTAAACATCTAAGATTTGCACACTCATATGTTTTTTTAATGTGTTTATTGGTTGTGGGACAGCAGGTTGCTTGAATTGAATTTGGTAGACTGGCCCTTTAATAAACCAAAGAACAAGAGGATCCTCATAAAACCTGAGTTTAAATTCACCTCACTTGATATCTGGATGCAGCAGAGGAAAAAAAAAGATAACACGCTGATTAGCATTTTTCTTCCTCATTAATGAAAAGATGTTTAAATTATGAAAACCCACAGAGGCGAGGTCTCACAAAAACAATGCAGACCTTCCTGCAGGACCTGACCGAGCACTTTGATGGTGAGAGTTTGTTCTCGCTGCAGTCTTCACCTCACAAACGCCGGCTTGTCCGCCTGCGGCCATGTTTTGTGATATTTTTTGAACTCGCAGTGATGAGTCAAGGTACTGCGATTCCTCCATCACTGACAGGTTCTTCTGTTTTTCCCTCCTCTTCTCAGGCCTGCTCATAGGATCCGGCTGTGCGCTCTATCCGCTGGGATGGGACAGTGAGGAAGTACGACAGACCTGCAACAACAACTCAGACCAGTTTCAGCTAGGTAAGACGTCCAACAGGCGGAGACAGTTTCAACCTGTAACTGTGTCAATTTGTCTGTAACACTTAACTCTGAAGGGTTGTGCATAAGACTGTCATTACACTGTTATAACCATGGTATAACACCTGTCATGAACATGAAAGAGTGTTTATGAATGTTTATGACTGTTGTCATTTTAGTGTCATTCAGTCAATTATGTCATTTTTACATTGTTTGAGTTGTCTTTTTTATGACAACTTGACATTAACAAAGACAACATAACCTGTCAATGTCTTTGTTATTACAACTTGATATTAAATAAGACAATAATGTCTATGTTATGACAGCATGACATTAACCAAGACAATGTTATGTCAGTGTCTTTGTTGACATCTTGACGTTAACCAAGACAAAAATGTCATTGTTATGACAACTTGACATAACCAAGACAACATAACCTGTCACTGTCTTTGTTATGACAACTTGACATTATCAAACTGCTCATATTTATGTTTTAACATTACATTATACTTTCATATATGGTTGGTTTTCACAGTCACTGTCATAAGACGATTATAGCCCTCAGCTAAAGTGGCGCCATTTGGACTTGTCATGAAGATGTCATTAAATGTTATGAAGCCAGTATGTCAACAGCGTCATACGGCCAATGTTAAAACCAACCATGCATGACAGTCTAATGTACTGCTGAAACATAAAGTTTAACAGGCTTTTTTTTTTAAGTTTGATAATGTTGTGACATTTAATTGTCATGACAAAGACAATGACAGTTTATGTCATCTTGTTTAATGTCCAATGGTCATGACATAAGACCCTTTTGTCTTGGTTAAAGTCAAGCTGTCATAACAAAGACATCTCAAACAATGCCAACTTTGCATTAAAAACAACATCACTGACCAAAGGATACTTAATTACAACAGTCATACACAGCCATAAAGACTCCTCCATGTTCACGACAGGTGTCATGACATGGTTATGACAGTGTAATAACAGTATTATGCACACCCCTTCAAATAAAGTGTTACATATTCTTCTTGTGTTCCCTGAATGTTCTGGTGCCAGAACAGATAAATCTATGAGAGCAGACTTTCACATCTGGCCCTTGACATTCTGCCTGTTTTTAGAAACCAGACAGACACGAATCTTTGGGACTGTCACATACGGAGGAGACACGATCCCCCGGTATTTAAAATGTATGATAAAGAGTCAACAGAATCTCCAGTAGCTGTCGATTTCTGAAGTGTTTTATGGCTATAAATATGTGCTGAGAATAAGCAGGAGGTGATTTTTGCTCTGTATTCAGACAGCATCCTCAGGACTATTTCACAGGCGGTAATATGCTACTGTATGAGACACCAGGCAGGTGGAGGAGCCATTCATACTGCAGCCGCTCTTTTATTTGATGCTAATCAAATAGAGCTTGATTTTTTTTTTTAACTTAATGTACCTACCCGGAGAAATTCATTTGCTGTGATCGTGATATTTTAATTAAATGTCAAAGGTAAATTTTTTGGTAAAGCTTTTGAGCTCATAACTTATATAATCAGGTGATTCTGGGTACACCTTTCTCTTTCCATTTACATCAATGCCACAGTCTCTGCCACTTTTAATTTTTTGGAAAAGAAGTTACTTCTTCTGCTTTCTTCCTCACACATTAAAGGGATAGTGTTTGAAGTGGGATTGTGTGAGGTACTTATTTATAAATCATGGCTGTGCTATCTTCAGGTAAAAATGTAAACTTTGAACACAACATATTTCATAATCAGTCAGACTGACAAGAGATTTGAGGATGAATCAGGTAGATTTCAATGACTGCATTGCCTTTTATTTAGCACAGAGGTCAAACTCTATCAATTTAAAATACCCTTCAATTGAAATGAAAACACAATTCTCTTTTAAAAATGTACCGTATGTATGTATTGTTGGAGGATTTCATGGTGCAGTTTGTTGTTATTTTATGTCCAGAGCAGAACAGCTTGTTCAACAATATTTCTTTCTCAGAAAACTCAGTGGCACAGCTGGTTAACAAGTTATCAAGTGATATTTCTGATCAGTTATGTGAGTTTTCACCACAAACTCTGTGGTGTTTGATGAAAGCAACAACAATGTTCAATCATTTTCACCAGAGGTATTAAGTTCCTGAGATTTTTTTGCTAAATCTGACGAAAATATGTTAGAACTGGAGACAAAAAAGTACATTTTAGAGGTAATATCACGCTTTCCTGCATTACTTGAACGTTAAGGTGTCCCTCTAAGAGATGACAATACAATCAGTGATACTGCACTTCTTCTTGGGATAATATTTTAGTTATTAGACGCAGTACTGGTGAGGCTGTAAGAAGAGAAAAAGTGTCAGTTTGTTGTTTATTTCATCCAACACTTTTGTATTAGGAGGTGTAATGAAAATTGCACCCTACGGGGACACTTGTGTGAACTAGTTGCTCTGTAATAAGGCCACATCTTTTCGCTCTGCAGTTAATAGATATTGTAATAATCCAGTTTAATGAGCTCAAAAAAGCTCTGCGTATCTTAAAGGGATAGTTTGGATTTTTTGACGTGGGGTTGTATAAGGTACTTATTGATCGCCAGTGTATTAGCGACAGTTTGGAGGACCAGAGAGGAGCGCCAGCACAGAATGTCCTGCTGTGGACGGGGTCAGGAACAAAATGTATTTTTAACCATTTACAAAGAGCCCATCTAAAAAAAAGGTATTTTGAATATTTTCACTGCTTCATCTTGTCACCCGACAGCTTTTTTTGTAAGTTTTCGAAAAGCTAAATATCACCCTCTCTTCCCCCTCAGCCAGACTCCAGTGGTGAAATCAGTCATTTTACCTTGCAGAATACAGTAGGTGCCGGTCTACCGCTGCCTCGATCTGTTAGTTTGTTTGTGTTATTGTGTGACTTTGGAGTTTTAAAAGGTTAGCTCAGATTCACCAAAGTCACGCAATCACACAAACCAAGCTAACCAATCGAGGCAGCAGCAGACCAGCAGCTCCTGTGATCTGCAGAGTGAAATGACTGATTTCACCAATGGAGTTTGGTTGGTTTGCAAAGAGCAATATTTAGCTCATATAGCAACACTTTTTTCCATCAGAAAAGGCTGTGTGACAGCAAAATAAAGTGGTGAAAATATTCTAAATATAGCGCACACTATCGCTATTGATGGACCTTTTTTAAGTGGCTAAAATACCTTATGTTGCTGACCCTGTCCACAGCAGTACGTTGCTTAGCTTCTGTGCTGGTGCTCCTCTCTGCTTCTCCAAATTGGAAGCGTGGCGACCACCATCTACTGGAGGTGACATAAATAAGTACCTCAAAAAAACTCACCTCAAACAATCCAAACAATCCCTTTAAGATACACAGAACTTTTATGTGTTTATTGTGCTGGATTATAATTACAGTAATAATGATAATAATAATAATTAACTGCAGAGCAAAGCGGAAGAGGAGGAACAGCCTCACCTGTGCTTAAAACCTGCCTGGTTCATTCTCACACAATGTTCAAAATAAAAAGGATTATGATAATTTTGTCGTGTACAAAATAAACTTTTGCTGGATGATGGCATCATAAGAAAGATCCACCAGAAACAATGGCTCCATTCACTGCAGACCGTGAACATCCACGGCCGATTTCCAGCAAAAACCCAATTAGATACTGTTAGTGTTTGTCATGAATCAACGAAGTGTCAGTCAAGGGAAAGTTTCGAGCCGACAGTGGCTCCAGAGCACCACTAGATAATAAATATTCATATCATATTTGAATAGTCGCTGAGCTGTATTCCCCCGGACAGATGGATGAACAAACTCACCAACAAGGCAAAAATAACAATTATGTTTGGTGTATTGTTATTAAATTAAGAAATACAAGTTGATAAATACTAATATTTTTTAAACACTTTGTAAATCTACTGACATTAAAGAACCAAAAAGTCTGAGGCCGTCAGTGTAACACTGTGATTTGATGGATTTTCAGTCATGTAAATTATGGATTCGCACAGATTACTGCTGCCAGATAGGCTGTTCTTCTGGCAGCATTTAACTCAAAAGCATGTGCGTATAATTCAGACTGATTTAAATTCCTAAACACATCATCTTAATTACGGAAATTTCCAACCATGTCATCAGAAGTAATTACGTTGGATAAGTTCTAATTTTGTGATTTCCTCTTTGAAAGAACAGCCTCGTAGTACATATAAATTATATTTAACAAGTGTGTTTGCATCAGTGTGCCGTTCAGCGCCTCTGGCATATTAAATTTGCTTGTTGGAGACGAATGCGGCACCGTAGTTATTTCAGTTTCACCTCCTCGACAAGACTGTGATGTTCTCCCATGAGAACAGAGGATTTCACACAAATGATGTGTTCACCACAACCAGTACTTTGAATCTCTACTACTTCATAGACTCATTCATTAAACATGAGCGGAGAAGTCACTACTTTAGTAATTCAAAGAGAGCTCTGAGTGCAGCTGCAGCACACATTAATTGCATGTATGTTCAGTATGAAGATTATCGCACTTAAGTTCACAGAATGAGCGCATGAAAAATCCAAATCATTGGTTTGACGTGACAGGTTTTCAAAACGGAACATTTCCGCAACATTTTAATGAAAAAACTACAGCAGTGGTTTTTTTTTTAAATAAGAGGGGAAGCTAGTATTCATTAAAGAGATAAGTGCGACTCTGACACAGAGAGAAGTCATAATATTAATAACCATGTCATGACACCTGTCATGACACCTGTCATAAACACGAAGGAGTCTTTATGAATGTTTATGACTGCTGTCTTTAATCGTCATTCAGTCAGTTCTATCATTTTTAATGCAAAGTTAACATCGTTTGAGATGTCTCTCTTATGACAATGTGACATAAACCCAGACAAAATTGTCTTTGTTATGACAACTTGACGTTAATCAAGACACACACAACCAACACCAGTGTCAGGACAGTTTGAGTGGGTGTACATAAACATACATAAGGAGTGTTTATGAATGTTTATGACTGTTGTCATTAAGTGTCATTCACTTAATTACTCATTTTTAATGCAAAATTGACGTCGTTTTAGATGTCTGTGTTATGAAAATGCAACATTAATCAAGCCAACAATGTCTTTGTTATGACAACTTGACATTATCAAATTTAAAGAAACTGTTTAGCTTTAGGTTATAACATTACATTTACATTAAACTGTCATATGTGGTTATTTTGCCACTGGTCGTCAATGAGTCATTTTGTACTTGTCATAAAGATGTCATTAAGTTTTATACACTGTCAAATGCTTTTGTAACGGTGATATGAGTAATTTCCTGGACATGTCAAGTTGTCATGACATAGACAGTGACAGGTGATGTTGTCTTTGTTAATGTCAACTTGTCATAACAAAGACATTATTGGCTTGATTAATGTCAGGTTTTCATAACAATGACATCTCAAACAATAAAATTACCTAACTGACCAAAGGACAACTGTCATAGACATTCATAAAAACTCCTTCATGTTCATCATGAAAATGGTCAGAATTACGACAGTGCAATGACAGTCTTATGCACACCCTTTGCAATAAAGTGTCAGCAGTGTGTCTTTTCAGCTCTGGCTGTTGAATCGCAGTGTGAAGATGATTTGATATGATTTGTTAATGAGACGCCTCCTCCTCCTCCCACCAGCCTGGTAATTAGATAACTCAGTTCAATCAGATATTCTCCCAAAATTTGATGTTTGTAATGAGATGTCTTGATGGTCATCACAACATTTTCCAAATTTAGAATCCGATGTGGGTCATATCCGTGTTTAATAATGCACATAATTTCCTCTGAGGATTATAGAGGAGGCATCTTAAGGAGGCATTTTATGTTTTAATTTGTGTTTGCGTTCGGGTTTTGGCTCAGTTTCAGCTTTTCTCGTCCCTGGTGTTCCTTCCTAAAGTCTGTATTGTGAGAGTGCGTTTGTCACATACCACACTGTCTGTTTGCAAATAGTTAAACTATGTTCAGAGCATTTGTTTCTACGATGCTAACAGTTTTTCACAAGGGAAAGGGAAATGTTGTAGCTCCAACAAAAATGTCAAGCAGTTCACAACATTTTCTGCTCTTAACACCGACATGTCACTGTTGATCTAAGGCAACAATAGAGGTATAATGTAGTATTCTTACAATGCAGTGCACGCAAACAGATTATTCCAATTAAAACAGGTATTTTAAATGAAATCCAGCTGACATAACAGTTACATTATCAGCAGGCTGTCACCTTCATAGTCCACGGAGCACACATACAACTAGAAGATGAAACATTCATGAACTGCTGCAGCCATGCTTCTACAACATGCTGTTCAGGTCAGAAACTTTGTTCCTGGCACCCCAGTTTCCACATTAAAGGGGCAGTTTGGGTTATTTGAAGTGGGGTCATATGAGGTACTCATCCATAGTTATTACCGACAATAAATGGTGGTTGGCACGCTGCCGGTTTGAGAAGCAGAGAGAGACTCCAGCACAGAAGATAAGGAATGTGCTGCTGTGGACAGGGTCAGCAATAAAATGTATTTTAGCCAATTAAAAAAGGTCCACTCAGAAAATCTATATCAGTTTAAGTGTAGCCTATATTTACAATATTTTTGCTACTTTACTTTGCCGTCAGGCAGCCTTTCTCGATGGGAAAACACCATTAAATAAGCCAAATGGCATGCCCTTCAAACCAACCAAATTCCATAGGAAAAATCATTAATTTTACCTCGCAGAATACAGGCGTTGCTGGTCTTCTGCCGCCTCGATCTGTTCGTTTGTTTGCGCTTTTGTGTGACTTTGGTGAATTTGTCCTATCCCTCAAAAACACCAAAGTCACTCAATAACACAAACTAACTGACTGATCAAGGCAGCGGTAGACCAGCAACTCCCATATTCTGTGGGATAAAATTCATGATTTTTCCTATGGAGTTTGGTTCATTTGAAGAGAGTTATATTTGGCTCGTAAAATGACGGTTTCCCTTCAGAAAAGGCTGTCTGACAGCAAAGTAAAGCAGTGAAAATATTCTAAATATAACGTACACTTAAAATGATATTGATATTTTTTGAGGTGGACTTTTTTTTTAAAGTGGCTAAAATATGTTTTGTTGCTGACCCTGTCCACAGCAGTGACCTGCTTAGCTTCTGTGCTAGTGCCACTATGTGAATGGAGGATAAGCAAAGTAGATATATTAAGATTACTAGAAAGCAAGGTATAACAAGGTTATAACATAAGATATAACCTATACTGGCATCAAAGACAGCAAAAAAAAAAAAGAGTAAGATAAAGCCTAAAACTGAAATGTCTTTAATCTCTTAAACACTGACAGTGCAGGTACAGAACTTAGAGACAAATGTATTATCTTCCTGCTGCTTATTTAATCTTAATCTCAAAGTGTTGTGAGTTTTATGAGCAGTTTGTATTAAAGAAAAAAGGCTCCATAAGTTCAGCGTAAACACTTCAGATCTCTTCTAACGCTCTGACAGTCTGGTTGAACAGAAATCTAATCAGCTGTTCTCCGGCCGAACGCTTATCTGTCCAAATGTCATTGAAGTCCGTTCATGTGTTTTTGTAGATATCCCGCTGACAGACTCGGCAGATAAAATAAAAGGTGAAAACACGTCATCCTGAATCCTCTTCCTCTTCCTCTCCTCCGCAGGTTCCTGCCAGATCGGCTGGGCGTATTACTGCACAGGGGCCGGGGCGGCGGCCGCCATGCTGCTGTGCACCTGGATGTCTTGCTTCGCAGGGAAGAAGCAGAAGCAGTACCCGTACTGAGGAGAACATCAGAGAGACGGGGGGGACGGGCAGACGGAGACCTCGGGGCGGTGGGACGAAAGGGAGAGGACTCTGACTCTGTGGACTCACACCAGTACAGCACATCAGGCACCAAAGACACCAAGTCATTACGGTGCTCTGCACATCACGGGACACTACTCATCTGACAAACTGCAGGGACTGTTTCATTATGCAGCACACACACATGGCTTTGAAAACTGGTTCTCCTCTTAAAAGCTGTTCTTAAATGAAAAATGTATGGACCAATCCTATTTGTAAAATTGTTACATAACTATTTCTTTAACGAAAAGAGTATTCTCTTTTTTTTTTCTTTTTGTCTTCCTCCTCTTCAGTCATCGATGTTTATGTGATAGTGTGCCCCCTCCCTGTGATGAAGAGAAAAGTTATATTGCTTCATTGTTACGTGAAGTGTTTTCTGTCTCCTCTTCATGTCTCATCCTTGCCTTAAACACAAACTGAAATGCAATAATAATCCCTATAATGTAAAGCAATCCAACACTGGCTGCCTGCTTCCTCAACTCAGCCTTTTCAGATTCCAAAAATCTAAGCATAGTTTTATTTAACACATTCATAAGATATACGTTGTGTATGATAATGTATTTTATCATATTAGCACATGTTTTGTATTCACTCTTCAAATTATTCTTTGTCATTATTTTCGTTTTGTAAATAAATGTTTATTGAAAATCTGGATTTGAGGTGTTATTTGAATTGGGGATGGAAACATATTTCTTCTTTTGATGATAACCTCAGCAGGAGTTAAAAAGGTCACATCTACCTTGATCGATCACTGATTTAACGCATCAAGATTATTCCCTTTGACACTTGGGCTGGACACTGGGCATAAGATGGTCATAACCATGTCATGACACCTGAAGGAGCCTTTATGAATGTTTATGACTGTTGTCATTAAGTGTCCTTTGGTCAGTTATGTCGCTTTTAATGTAAAGTTGACTTTGTTTGAGATGTTTTTACTTTTTTATACTGGCAAGAGTTTTGATCAAGAACCCGCCCAGGGGATCTACGGAGAACTTTTTTATATTCCAAGAGTTTTATCTAAGAGACAACAAGGGGTTCCACCAAAAAAACCTTTTATATTCCAAGGATTTTATCAAGAACACACTAAGAGGGGTTCTCAGAGAACCTTTCTGTATTCCAAGGATTTTATTAAGAACCCATCCAGGGGGATGTACTGAGAATGTTTTTATATTTCAAGAGTTTTATCGAGAACCCAGCAAGGGGTTCTACCAACAACCTTTTATATTCCAAGGATTTTATCTAGAACACACTAAGAGGGGTTCTCAGAGAACCTTTTTGTATTCCAAGAGTTTTATCTAGAACCCACCTATGAGGTACTAGTTAAAACCTTTTTATATTCCATGGGTTTTACCTAGAACACCTTCAGTGTGTTCTACCTAGTACGTTTTTTATATTCTAAAGGTTTTATCTAGAACCTACCCAGGGGGTTCTATCAAGAACCTTTTTATATTCTAAGGGTTTTATCTAGAGCACACTCGGGGGGTCCTACTGTGAACCTTTTAATATTCCAGTGGGTTTGACTAGAACCTATTTAAGGGGTTCTGCTGAGAACCCTTTTCCATTCCAAGGGTTTTATTTAGAACACACTCAGGGGTGCTCAGGAACCTTTTAATAAGGATTTTATCTAGAACCCATGCAGGGGGTTATATAAAGAAACCTGTTATATTCCAAGGGTTTTATCTAGAACACACCCGGAGGTTCTATGGGACCTTTTAATATTCTGGGGGGTTTGTCTAGAACCCATCCAAGGGGTTCCTCTGAAAACCCTTTTATATTTCAAGGATTATGTCTCAAACCCAAGCAGGGGTTCTACTAAGAACCCTTTTATATTATGGTACAAAAAACCCTTGATGAAAGAGTTCTTCAAGGATTTCGACAATCCTTGAAGAACTCTTTCCTCTGAGCAGGGTTCCTTGGATGAAAAGGGTTCTTAATGGAACCCTCTGTCTTACAAATAACCCTTGACAAACCCACTTTTTAAAAAAGGGTTATTCAGAAGCAAATGGCTCTGGGTAGAACCTCAGCCCTTCAGGTAAACCCCTCTTGGAACCCTTACTGCTATCTAAACAGATACAGATCATTTTATCAGTTGAACAGAAACAGATACAGATAATGACGTCTCTGTGCACCTCCACACAGAATTCACCCCGAGGTAAACTCAACCGGCTGCACTCACATTCCTAAAAAGCTTTTCCCATGACCTCTTGATCTTGGTGGTGTTCTCTACATGTGGGAATCCCTTTTGTTTTATACCACCAATCAATAAAGAGGATAAGGACAGGCGGTGCTGTGAATGTAACTTTCTCCTATCATCGATGAGGGAAATCCTGTGACCTCTCATCAGATTATTTGCCTTTTGATCAGGTTACGTAGCTTCAAAGCGTCCGAGTCTTCCAGACAAAGCCCTGAGATGCGATGGCACCCCGGGGACGTGGAGTAGCCGCGCATCCGTCAGCTTAATGTCTCATAGTTCCTCCACCTGCCTTCATAGTGTGAATAACAATAATGGTAACCTTTTCATAGCAATTACCACAGCTGCATGTGTGTCACCTGGGGTGTGAGCTGCACCTCGCTCTTCGCTTACTATTTTTAGTCATTTCTCTCCGTTTTCCCTCCTTTGATTAACAAACAACACTTCAGAGATTCAGCCGAGCCCGAGCGTACAAAGTCAGCTCATTCTCTATGCAGCTGTTCTCCATGTATTTGGCTCTCATTAGCATGCCCATTTTCTCACAATGCTTGGCATCCCCCAGATAACGGCAACCCCTTCCCACCCTCCCTCGCCTCCCTCCTTCCTCTCCATCCTCACTTGAGAAATCTCTCCCTCTCAGTACTTGCTCTGTTTAATATGTTAGCGTGGCTCCTCTGCATTCTGCTCTCTCTGATCTGCTCTGCTGATTGATATCACCAGTGATTGTTACACAGTGTCAACCAGATGCCTCATCAGCACAGCCTGACACATTGGGGTCAAGTTTGGAGCATTTCCCTTTCGTTATATCAGCGCTAACGCGGTGCACCCTGCGATCTGAGGTCGTGCTGCTCGTAGGCGGCTGACGGTCTTAAAACACGTGTGGTACCCAGGAAGTACAGCTGCTCCCATCAGCTGCAGAGTACAAGAGATGTCAAACTGTTGTCAAGAATATGTATCATACTTTAATACTGCGAGGACCACACAGTACTTATTTCCACTGTATTGCTATGGAGCAGGGGTGTCTCACAGGCCAGAACAGCCCACCAAAGGGTCTAATCGGGCCCACTGAATGACTTTTCAAAACTTTTTTTAAAAAATTGCAAAGCAGTCATTGCACCTGATGCAAGAACATTTTCGTACTGTTATCTTAACTTTCAACAAATGCTCCTAACTTCAGATAACCGTGTAAATGATCCACTTGTGCATATCTGAGTGCACATGCATGAAACTTGAAAATGAGAATAATCAATGCCCCAATAATTCCATATAAGGCGACGCTTCCTGCCCAATATGTCGGGAACTGTACATGAAGAACTTCATGAGTTTGACGTCCTTCTTTCAGAGATCCATGAAAGGAAATCTGTCATTTTTATCAGCAGTGGAATTAAAAGACCTGCTAAAGCGAAGAAACAGGAAAAGCGAGTGCTGTTAATGCCGTGTTACCTGACTGACTGATACCGAAATAAAGAAGAACCGTCTCAATCTGAAAATGACATCAGAGAAAAAAGGGGCAAAAGATGACTGCACCAAGAGGAGGGGGTCAAGGGTAAGTTTTCATGACAGAGATCGAGGACAGAATAAGTGAGGATGATGGACAGAGACTTCATAAACCTACATGTGATGATATACAGCCAATACACCTGACAACAGGTAATAATACATCATTACAGTTATATTATAATTTAAAATGTAGTCAAACAGGATAATGTTGACCTAATTATAAAGTGTAATTTATTTTTCAAAATCAAAATGTCTTCAAACTAATCAAATATACAGTCAGCAGTGAAAAACTTAAATATAGATAACAGCAGACTGACTGAACGTGTTTCTACGACAGGTCTGAACCTTGTAAATTGTGTTTGTATTAGAAAGAAAATTCTAAATATGAGAAACCTGGTGAAATGCAACAAGTTCTCCTACATGACTGGTACACACGACTTAAGAACAAATCTGTTCGTACGAGTGGTTCTGGCATGAGGCCCAAACCAGAATTACAATTAAAAACAATGAATGCTTATTGTGGCCATATTTAAAGATATTAGATGTTTTGCAAAACACTGTCAGTCAGCTTCAAGATAATCTCTATCAGATTTCTATATTAAAACAATATTGGTGTAACCTTGCTGCTAAAACTCTGTCAAAACTTTTAATTTGTTAATGGTTTGTAAGGCAGGAGATGATTTGACCTTCTTCTTCATTATCCTCCAGTTGGTGAAATACATAGTGTGGAAATGTGTGGAAAATTAAGAGAAATTTTAGATCTCGACAAGTTATTTGAATCATAAGGAAGTAAAACACCATATTGTTGCTCATTTCCAAAATAATATTTGTGGATACACTGCGATCTGTATATTGCATACATAAAATTGCAACCATTTTTGTATCTGTTGTATAAATGAATGGTTCATGAACTTTTTCAGAATGTACTTGCACTTCTTTACACTAAAAAAGAAAGGGAAAAAGTTATTATGCAAAGGTTTTACCGGTTTGGCCCACTTGATATCAAACTGGGCCCTGAACTAAAATGAATTTGACAGCCCTTAGAGGCAAAACCCACTCACAGATGTGTAAAAATCTTTAAAAATGAAACTAAAACTATCTGATGGTTTGATGCCAATAAAGACAGAACAGAACTTGCCGCTCTCTTTACTCAACCATAGATAAACAAATGTATTCTTGGAAAACGGGACACCCTAAAAACTTGGTATTTCACCTGAACGGGCGTGGTCTTGCAGAGCGTAGCGGTGCACGCTTCAGCGAGCTCATGGGCACGCTCTGCAACCGTTACAGCCCGTACTCTGAGTACACGCAAAAAAAAAAAAAAAGTGGGACTGAGTGGCAAAATACAGGGTAATTTATTTTATTTCTAAAGCTTGGAAAATGTTACAAACTGGACTGAACAATACATGCATAGAATATGAAATAAATTAGTCTTCTGAGCCCGTTTGGCTGAGATACTCCACTGAAATCATTTTACCTGCCTCTGTTTTTACCACTGAAACTCCTAATTTAGTCATATTTTCCTGTGTAATATTAAGATTAATGTTCAGTTAATTTGAGAATTCAGCTACAGTCAGAAAATTTGTCTATAGTCTAATATTAGTCGTGGTTGAAGCCGTGCCAGCAGCACAAGGAGCTAAAATCCAAGTTTATGTTGATTGTGATTTAATGATCACAGAAGTATAAGAAATAATCTCTGCTTGAAGTTACAGACGTGAGGTCTCATGTAGAGTTTAATCTTGAGGTTACCAGTTTTGCCAATAACAGAGTCAGTTTGTCAGTTTTATCCATTTGTTTCACCTGTGTCTGATTAGTTTCTTGCCTATTTCATCCTAGTTTGTCATCCCCTGTACACCTGATCTCAGTTTCATTTGTTGAGCTTTGGATTTGTGTTCATGGACTTTATGTTCCTCATTTTGCCCTGATTGGATTTGTTTGTTTTTGGTTTTGACCTGCTTGGCATCACGTAAGCCTTTTGCTCATCCTTTCTCTTTATTAAAATATATTTGAACTGGGTTTGCCTCGCTACTGTCCGCATTTGTGGGTCTGTCATCTTGACAAATATCAAGATTTTAGGGAGTCCGCTTGGAAAACGAGAAGAAAAAAGATGAACAGCAACAATGAAGAAGGAAAAGTTATAAAGCCTTTTATTGTAATGGCCAAATCATTTACTCTTTTACTGTAGGTCTTCCTCTGGGCTTTGAATAAATGAACACAGACATAACCACACATACTATATAGTGGCAACAGCCAATGGGAGGCAATCACATGACCCAGATAAACATCACAGGTGAAACACAGAAAACACAAACATGAGAAGAAAGAGAAAAAATAATTTTCATACATCATAAATGAGGAGGATGTGAGGAAAAACAGGGAGGCCCACACAAAGAAAAACAACAAATCATTACAGGAAAGAAATCTTTACAGAGAACGTGTGAAGTCTTCAAAGTATCCAGTCGATGGATCCAAAAATCTTCCCTTTGGTAAAGTTCCTGTATTCTGGTTCTAATGTGTTTGATAGCCTTGATGTCTGAGGCGTTCCCTCAGGCGTCGCCTAAACACACCATTATACTAATCCCAATTACCCTGTGGCCTGACACTTTCACTTTCACAATGCTAATGACACCTTATTACAGATCGAGGGCATCAAACGCACCAAACCTTTGGTCAGAGAGGAGACGGAACAGAAACTGTGTTCATCGACTGGATGCTTTGAAGTATCCTGGTCACAACAGACTTTTTTAGCCTGTTTAAAACATATCTGTATTTATCCTCCGTTTCTGATGATGATTCTTCTGTCTTATCTCATGTTTATGCTTCATTAGTTCCACCTGTTATGTTGAGTGGAGCATCGGTTTAACGGGTGAAGCCAGGAAACAAATGCAAATTAGCCTCAACTTAGAATATATGATCAAAAGAACAAAGTTTGTGTCTATTTGAAAATGGGAAACGTTTTTCAGTCATGACGAAAAGATTTGGGAAGACTGACAGAACAACGAGCTAGTTTCATTTAATCAGATACAATCAGGCTTAAACTCATATTAGTTAGTGCTGGATCACCTGGATCCATAAAAATTACCTTTTTAAACATTTTCTTTAACTATTATGTAAAGTGCCATGAGAAGAAGAAAAGATTTTATTCATTTATTTACTCTCATCCTACCAACATACATTTAACATACACAGGCACTTTTAGTTATGAACGTAATGTCATCCAAAGGAAAAACAAAAAAGATTATTACTAGTTTAGGGAAAGTTGTAGTTAATTTGTATATTGTGTAAAAAGACATGCAGATTTCTAAATGTGCTCAGTCTACCCTTCAAAATGACTGACAGGGTGCCTCTGCAGCCCTGATAGTGTGTGATACTTTAAATTAGGACCCGTGGCAAACATGAACTCAATCAATAATCAATCATAGTTCCAGCTATTAAAATAACATGAGCAGAATTAGGTGCTTTTGACTGAAGTCCACCAGGACAGCTGGTATTTTTTATCAAGCATAATTAGAACAGAAATAGAAGACAATTATATTAAATCAATACAAACAAATTGATTGACAGTCATGAAAAATTGGACAGAACAAATCCTCTGCACAAGAGGCACTTCAAAACACAAAACTAAAAAGGAGAAATCAACAAACACAATCAATCAATCAAACTTTATCGCCTTTCCTACAGGTTAGTGCAGTTCAAAGTGCTTCTCAGAGGAAGCTGAAGCCGATAATAAGACAGAAGAAGCGCAGGCTGTAATAGAGTGAAATGGAAACTAGATTAAGAAAAAGAAAAATACTGTATTAAATAGATTAAAGACTTTAATCATACCACTAGATGAATGCTACTGGGGTTACAGGCAACACAATCGTATGACGCCTACGTTGTGCAGCATCTTTTATAACGTCGTAGGAGTGGGGATTATTTAAGGGAGAAAGCACTGGATCACCTTTGGAGAGTTCAACCTTGGTAGCCAGTTAGATACTTTTACATCAATTAATTCTTTCTAATTAATTTTTTTCCCCAGCAGTGCCCTCGCGAGATAATTACTGCCCTTAAGAGCAACTCTTCTTAAAAAAGGTTTTGTGCTACCATAACACCAATCTCCATAAAGATATTGCATAATTGATATTGCTGCAGGATAGCGAGATAGTGAGTGCAATCATATAGAACCTCTGCAGCAGAATAGTGGTTTGCCGCCCTCGTCACCCCTCAGCAGTGGTTATTTTGTTGTGGACTCAAGGTGCATAGAGAAAATAATAGTTATATGAAAAAGGAGAACTATGGCTGGGTTGCAACAACATGGATTAAACTCCATTTAATCATGGTTTAACTAAACATTATATGGCACAAAACTTCTTAAAACTATCTTAAAACTAAGAAAGATTCATTTTAAACTTCTCTTTAAACCCCAGTTTAGTTTTGTGATCCAACTTAGACTCAAGGAGGTTTAACTTTCAAAATAGCAGCATTTTACAGATGGATTGAGCAAAATAATGAAGTTACTTGAGAAAAATTAGAGGACAGACGGAATCCAGCTGCATTTTATGATGCATCTCTTCTTTCTTTCCTTTTTATCACGAGTAGGCTAAGTAGGCAAACTAACTTTTTAGCTAGCTAGCAAACAACATAACATTTAGATAACTCTTTAGTCAGCGAGCACACAATATAACATTTTAACTTTTAGCTAGCTAGCAGAAATAGAACATTTTTAACCTTTTAGCTAGCTAGCAAACAATGTAACATTTTGCCAACTTTTTAAGCTAGCTAGCAAAAATGGCAATATAACTTTTTTTTCAAACCATTTAGCTAGGAAACAAAAAAGGCCTAGCTAGCTGGCAAACTTTTTTTTTTTTTACCTCCTTGCTAACTAGCAAACAAAATAATGTTTAGTTAGCTTTTTAGCTAGCTAGCAAAAAAATATGCCTGTAACATTTTGTTAACCTTTTAGCTAGCTAGCAAGCAATATAATGTTTAGCCTTTTAACCCAAACAATAGGCTTGTGACATTTTGTTAACATTTTAGCTAGCTAGCAAACATTGCCATTATTTTAGTACATAAGAAAATGGCTAATGGTTTTCTTCCCTCTTTTTTACATACCAGGTCCTCACAGCACTCAAACATATATTTTTTATTTATTTTGATTTGCATAAAAAAACATCTCCATGTTGATTAAACTCTAATTAGTTTCAGTTTATATCACTAAACTTGGATTTACCAAGAGATTAGTTAAATCTGGATCGACTCATTTTAAACTTAGTTTTGCCAAACGATGATTAGAGCAAAATTGAGAAAAAATGTATCTTTGTTGGTGCAGCCAAGTCTTAAAGTACTAAAGGATCTGCAGTACAGTAACTAAGACAGTTTCACAGGTGTTTCACATTGACTGGGATGCAAACTGTGCCCAGAAAGTGGAGTGGTTTAGGCCAAAATCTTTGAAGTCACTCAATCTTATTGATTTTACATAAACTCCCTCCCACACATTATGTTCTTTGTTTCCGACTGAGCTTCAAAGGTCCCTGCTGTGCTTTAAAGAGCTTCCAATTAGGCGTATATGCCTGCTTTTGGCAATCTGACCATTATCGTGTTTATATGGACGGAAAATGAAGGGAGTTCATGATAACATCCACCAGACAGACTGCATCAGCAAAGAGGATCAGAGGCTGCTCCTCATACGGATTACAGCTCAAGCTTCACTGGTTCACCTACAGGGATACAGACAGGATGTGGTGAGCAGGGCTTCTAAATTAGCAGTTTGTTTGAACTCAGAATAGGTAATCCCCACGCTGGAAGGGCATGTTTGATTTAGAGAGAAACACCAGAGTCTCCTCAATATTAATAGTGCCACTGCTTGCTTTGTGAAGGCCACATGCACCCACACAGGTGTTTCAAATTCTGGCTGATTACACCTCTGCTCTGGTTCAAAAAAGACTGAACTATGTCAGGAATCACAAGAGGTCACTGGACTCCAAAACAGGTCAGCTGACGTTTTGATTTGTCACAGGAAGAGCTCAGGTGATAGTAATAACATTAAAGGGAGAGTGCAGATTCTTTTAAGTGGGTTTGTATGAAGTACTTGTTAGATGGCAGTCAGCACGCCCCCAATTTGGAGAAGCCATATGAGTACTGGTGAGGGAAGCTAAGCAATGTGCTGCTGCGGACAGGGTCAGTAGTAAAACATATTTTAGCCACCTAAAAAAAACAATATCAGAGCACACTATAATTAGAATATTTTCACCACTTTACTTTGCCGTCAGACAGATTTTCTGATGGGAAACCACTTTTATATAAGCCAGATATCGCTCTCTCCAAACCAACCAAACTCCATCATTTTAACTCACAGAATACAGGAGCTGCTGGTCTACCTCCACCTCGATCTGTTAGTTTGTTTGTGTTATTGTGTGACTTCGATGAATCTGAACTAACCTTTTAAAATGCCAAAGTCACACAATAACACAAACAAACTAACCAACCACGACACCCGTAGACCAGCAACATCCATGTTCTGCAAGATAAAATTACTTATTTTGTCTGTGGAGTTTGATTGATTTGGAGTGAGTGATGGCTCATATTGAGATGGTTTCCCATCAGAAACGCCTGTCTGACAGCAAGGTAAAGCGGTAAAAATATTCTAAATACAGTGTACAATACTCCTGCTGCTTCTCCAAAGTGGGGGCGTGTCGACCACCATCTTGTCCGCTGACTATAAGCGCCACTTACAGCCCCACTTCAAAAAATCCGAACTATCCCTTTAACGATGGTTCAGCTCTGTTCAAGTGTGAAACCAAACGGACATCAGTCATCATCCATTTTATTACTAACACCCGCTGCTTGTGCAACAAAGCTAACAGTCAGAGAGATGTCAATCAAGCCCATGTACACACACACACACACACACACACACACACACACACACACACACACAGTCCTGTGAGGAGGTGTAATCAGCCAGAATAATTAAAATCACCTGTGTGGGTTTAACATGAGCGTGCACGGCCTCAAAAGTAAAATGTGTTGGATAATCACATTTTTTTTCACCCAAATGAGGACACATTTAATGGTAGAATAATATTACAGGATTGTTTGTTAATGCATCCATTCAAAGCTGCCCTCTCCACCCGGGCTAAATGAACACGAGAGGTAGAGAGTGAATAAAGTGAGGGACTGGTGTTAGCGAGAACAAAGCAGTGAATCAGACAAATGAAACATTATTTTGTTTTGATTGTTTTGAAGTGGGTACATTCGAAAACCACAACTCGCCCACGCCTCCACACAACGCCGGCTTTTTGTTGCGAACACAGCCGAGGCAACCTTCATCCTGCCGCTGCGTCCTCAGTCTGCTCTGCCTGTGACCGTTGCTATGGACACCGTTCTGATCACAGGCTCCGGAGGAACAATAAAATCATTGTTAAATCACTAAAATCATTTTAAAATTAATTTTCTTTGGTGCATAACCAAATAAGAAGCAGGATAATGTGCAGTGAGCAGGTCATGATTGTGAAATAAAGCCACATTATTCCTTACAAAATTAATAATGAAATATATTTCCACATCTATTTCTCTTTATTTTTTGATTTTTATCCAAACTAAGTTTTATGAACTGTCTGAAGCCCATGACCACCTTGAAAAAAAAAAAAAATCAGAAACTGAAAAAAATGTTTCATAAATTCAAAGGTTCTGTTTTTGCATTTGAATAAGAAACTCTACAGTAAAGATATGCGAGTATAATATATCCTTAAGTTGAAAGGAACAATCTTGATGCATGAAAGCAGTGATTGATGAAGGTAAATGCAACCTTTTAACACGCTGAGGTAACCTTGGAGGTGGTCTTTTCTGAGTAATAAGGAGAAACTTCAGATAGAGGAAATATCTGTTTCCATTGCATTGCAGTCCCAACCCCAAACCCTGTGTGCTGTATTAGCCGGGGGCTACACAACCACTACCCAAAGGCTGAAGCCCACAAACGTCCCGAGCAGAGCGGTCTCTGCAGACACAACCAAAAAATACATGCATAAGGATGCCTTTAAGGATGTAGCCCAAGGTTATCATCCATCTGTATGCAGGATGAGAGCTC
>JAJHUR010115885.1:0-29773 GCA_027495735.1 Lutjanus campechanus | reverse complement strand
TCAGTTCAGGTTCAGTTCAGTCTTTCAAAAGTTGAGGATCATTTTTCAAAGTTACCTTAAAAAAAAGTTTTGTATGAAAATGGGAAAAAGGTACAAGACAGAATAAAATCTCAGTATTCTCAGTTCTGCCCAAGATGTAAAAGTGGAACAGGAACACTGATACAGATGTGAAGAACCTGCACGTGTCTAAACTCATACTGAGCCTCTATATTCAATGTGCTTAAAGACATTAAGGGACTACCATCCCCTCGGAACCAAGAGTAACTGTACTGAGCGACTCATCTAGAATAAAAATACATAAATAAAATTGTTTTGCCTTATCACAACCACCGAAGTAAACCTGAAGAATTTAAAAAGATATAGGGTGATATTTCTAAAGACAGAGTCTATATCACAATCAGTATCAGAATAAGTGAATACTTAACCTTTACTGCGACTTTAAAATACCTTTATTAAGCAATTATGGAGACTCTAAAAGCGAAACAGTCCGCCTCCCCCTCATTTTGTTATTGTCTTATAGGCAGGGGACTGTAGGATTCTTTCGAATTGATTAATTCATTAATTAATGCAGGTAACATTTAAAAAAATAAAATAAAAAAGGCTGCAGACCATTTAATTGCTAATTGTTATGTTTCATGTTGTATTTCAGGGAAACTGGAGCAAGCGACTGAAAATTGTGCCCCCCTTTATATTCAGTCAAAAATAGATTCTGAATCAAATCAGACAAAAACATCCCCAACTCACCCCATCTGTATCATATGCATCATGTTTACTTCTAAACTAGGCTACTTCCTGAGTTTTGGTGAGGATGACTGAATGTGAGCAGCTGCAGATAAATAAAATCCAACCAGCAAACCCTCGGCTTAAATGTTTAAGATTTTGATGCATCGAGAATCATTTTTCGTTCTCTGAATCTTCATAGAATAAAATCGTGAGGTAACCAGAGATTCTCACCCCTAAAAATGACCCTAAAACACGCTGATGAATCAGAATGAGAGCAACAGTTCTCCTGTCTCAGATCACAGGATCACTCCCACTGCCCAGACATTTCGCATGTGTCCAGATTACTCACTGTCCGGCAGCAGGCATGCTCACCCCTCAGGTGAACTGCAACCAGTCCCTTCATGATTTCAACACTATCCATACATCCTGCATGCACCCTTAGCTTTATTCTTCCTGGATATCAAGCTTAGCCTCTGCAAACATGTGCAGACGTGCCTTTTCCTCGCCTGCTACTAAGAACCAAAAATAACTAAATCCAAAGGAAAATTGTTCACCCAAACCAATGCACCGTAACTCTACAACCCTCAGCAGACCAGCTAACCTCGAACACTCGGTGAATAAATGTGCCCGTGATTCCTCCCGAGAACAGAACAGACAGCCCACCCCCTGGCTAGGATCCAGCTGTGCTGTGTGTTCATAGTTTCTGCACCATGTATTCAACTCCACTGGAGGTCCGCTTTTCAACGGGCAACTTATACAAGCTGACCTCCAGCTGCCGTTCAAGGAATTATTTTTGCCAAAAAACGCCCGCCCGCCTCAACACTTCCACCCCCACCAAGGACCTTAGATAACACACTTTGACACAAAGCTGCCTTCTTCTCCAAAGATTCAAACTGTCTGAGTCTTGGAGATGCAAAAGTTAGAAGATTGCCTGCCTCCGCCTGTCGGTCCCCCAACTTCAGGAGAGAAGGAAAACTGTAACGTCCACCATCATCTGGCAGGGATGCAGAGACCTCCTGCACCAGTCTGCCCAAGATCCTGACGTCCATTTTCTGTGTCAAAGCCTCAAGAGATGCTTCGACATTCTGAAGCAGATATCCAACTTTAACACATCCAGCTTTAAGCAGGGCGAGACGCAGACCGGTGGAGGTCAGTATGTATGACTTTATGAAGCTGTTATTCAGCCGAAGTTCCTCCAGCAGCCACATGTCAGGTGACACATACTTGACAAACTTCCTGATTTTCCCAGGAGACTCTTTTTTTCATTGCCCTCTCCCTATTTCCTCCCGAAATCAAAATACTAAAATTTTCACCCCCTTTTTTTCCCCTTTTCATCGTCAAAACTTGTTTCTGACCATGTGCAGACTTCCGGGAGAGAAGAATTCCCGTCACTAAAGGAAAGTTTTAAAGGAAAGAGGCAGGCGTTTTGTAAAATCAGCTGTATATCTTGTTTTAGGTGCAGTGGGAAAAATAAATGAATGAAAGAAAAATTATGAATATTCATGCCAGAGGGGTGAATGAGCCTATATTCTCTGCTGAAAATTAAAATGAAAAGTATTTAACATATACATGCTGTTGCCGTGTACTTGTTATTTTGTCTCGTTCTTTAAAAGTGACTGAAACTCAAGTTTTTTTGGTGCTGAAGTCCTCCCTATTTTTCAGGTCTCAAGGCTGGTAAATATGGTAAATAGGAAACTCTGGTGTATGTCAAAACCTGCCACGCCTCCAGAAGTGAACTGTAAAAGTGACGTCAGACTGGTGAGATCCACCTCATCTAATCTGGACAGGAACAGCTGCTTACTTTACCCCTGACAGCCTTCTCTCTCCCACCACCTCAAGCCACACTGGTACAGAAACTTCAGCTGCAGCTTGAAGGACAATATTTTTTGATTGAATATCCACCAGCCCTTGGCCTCCCTCTTTGTAATTTTGCCTTGCAAAACACAAAAGTTGCTGCCTCGATCAGTTAGTCTGTTTGTGTTATTTTGTGACTTTGGTGAATCTGAACTAACCTTTTAAAACACAGAAGTCACACAGTAACACAAAACTAGCTGGTCGAGGCAGCGGGAGAGCAGCATCTCCCCTGCAATTCAAGGTTGAACAACATTTTTTTTGCCAAAGAACTCTGCTGGGTTTGGAGAGTGATATTTGGCTTAAAGGAATAGTTCACCCAAAAAGTAAAGATTCAGTCATTATTTACTCACCCTAACCCTGATTGTAAGTCGGATTCATTTTTTCAGTCGACAAAACGTTGCTGGAGTTTCACAGGTAAACCGCTCGTAAAATCTCTCAAACAATTCAAGTGATGGTGACCGGTTTTCAAATACACCATGTTTTTAGCCCGAATCTTCGCTGTAGATCCTTTGCTTGGAGATACGTTTACTTGCGCATGCACACTGTCTGAACTGGGTGTGTGGGTGTGTGACGGTGTGCACGCGCAAGTGAAAAGCATGCCGGGGCTTTAGGAGACTTGGATTACACCAGGTGTGCAGCATGGAGGCATTTTAGGGCTGTTATTTTCCGTTTCCTGTGAAACCTCAGCAGTGTTTTGTGGACTAAAAAACTAAACCCGACCTTCACTTGGCATGAGGGTGAGTAGATAATGTCTAAATTTTCATTTTTGGGTGAACTATCCCTTTAAATAATGCCAGGAAAAGGCTGTCTGACTATTTTTGATTTTGCGGTGAACTGTCCCTTTAAGGTACTTCTCACTTGAAAGTGGAAAAAATCACCATGTCTTTTTATCCTCAGCTAAGACGGGAAGTGATTCATGGTTTTGTATAATCTTGTTAGGACTCTCTTTACACAGTGTTAAAATGTGTGTCTTGTCTTTAGATGCAGATTTCTGTTTTTTTGTTGAGGATTTGTTTAAATTATGCTTTTCCTTCCAATCAAATTGTCTGTTTTGTAAACTTTAACAGAAGCCGAAACATCACATTTCACCTCCTTCAAATAATCAGAGGCTTTTCTTCAGTTCAATATCTGACCACACACATGTCCAGACTTCAGTGCAGAAATGACTGAAGCTGTTCATTATTAGGTGACTGATAATCAGATATTTTCCCACATCGTGTCAGACTGATATGTGCTGCTGAAGCTCTCACCCACTAACATGCAGGATGGTGATGTCATCTCTTTGTTAGCACATGATGAATCTGAATTAATGACTGTTATCCCTAAAAAAAAAAAAAAAAGGAGGAGCAAAGGCAGCCTAATCCGTGTCCAAAGCCTCTGTGAAGGATAAACAGATAAACAGCACTGAAGACAATGAACTGAAACAAGGTGACAGCATCCAAGATAATTATCTGAGGATCAACATATGCTCTCAGGTTAAGAACGGCGATAAAACCTTCGGTATATGATGCTCAAATGGACCTTAAAGTTTAGATAAACTTTGCATCGTCCCGCAAAGTGACCTTCACCGTCCACAAAGCTGCTTCACTGACAGTTTAGTTTTGTTTCTTTTATGTCCGTCTTTAATAGCCCGATAATCAGACTGAACTGCCGTTTGGTTTCAGTTCATTTACTCGTTCAATTTGAATGGCTGAACAGTTTTAAGGTGTGGGCAGTGATCCAGTTTGGAATCAGGCTGCATCTTGAACATTTCCTCTTTCAGCTGGTTTATTATATCAGTGAGATAACAAAGTCTTGATCTTCATCTTTTCTGTTTTCATTGTCTAACTTCTCACATGGCATTAAAGGTTATTTGATGCAGGGTTGTATGAGGTATTTATTTGTTGTATGAGTGCATTAGGTACAGTGGATGGAGGCTGACACGTCCCCAGTTTGGAGAAGCAGAGAGAGACACCAGTATGGAAGATAAGGACAAGGAACTGCTGTGGACAGGGTCAGTTTAAGTGTAAAGTATATATATTCACCACTTTACTTTGCTGTCAGACGGCCTTTTCCAAGGGGAAACTGCTGTTTATAGAAGTTAGGGCTGCACAGTTAATTGAAATTTTTACCTAAATGGCAATATGGCTTTCTTCAATTTTCAAATCGCAGGAGCAGCAATACTTGTTAAAGGAAAATTGTATGTCGAAAAACATTTAAATTAATGAATGTTGTGATGCAGGGGGACTGTCCTATTAATCAGATTCCACAGACTTAAAAAAGATAGATTCCTGAAAAAAAGAAATTACACCATAGTCATTGTAACATGTTTTTCAATCAAAATAAGAATAATGATTTAAAAAATATCATCACCTCTAATACTGCAAATCATATCGCAATTGCAATATAATTGCCAAATATCGTCCATTCCAAAACAACCAAACTCCACAGGCAAAATCAGTCATTTTACCTTGCAGAACACAGGAGCTGCTGGTCTACTGCTGCCATGATCTGTTAGTTTGTTTGTGTTATTGTGTGACTTCTGTGAATTCAAACAATCCCTTTAAAACACAAGAAGCCGCACAATGACCCGAGCTAACTAGCAGATCGAGGCAGCAGTAGAACAGGAACCCCTGAATTCTGTGAGGTAAAATGACTGATTTTGCCTGTGGAGTTTGGTAGGTTTGGAGACATTTGGAGATGTTTGGCTTATATAACTGCAGTTTACAGTCAGACAATACTGTCTGAAGGCAAGGTATACCGGTGAAAATATTCTAAATGTAGCATAAACTTAAACAGATATTGATATTTTTTTTAAGGCGGACCTAAAATACCTTTTGTTGTTGACCCTGTCCACAGCAGTACATTGCTAAGAGTCCATGTTGATGCTCCTCTCTGATTCTCTAAACTGAAGGTGTGCCAACCGGCACTACTGGAGGTAATACACTGACTATGGATAAGAAATCCAAACTATACTTTTAATATGAAGATTTAGCACTGCTGCCATTTGTCTTATACGCTAAAATGTGTCATCTGGGCAACAAGAAATTGAAGTAACATTATACTGCAAGAGAATCTCATACACCTACGTATTATTTTTTTATATTTATCCACTAAGTATTATGTCTGTCTCTGGTTTTTAATGGGCTCTGAATAACTCAAGTATTCCCCTTCTCAGGCAGTGAACTTCCAACCGTCCTCATGAAGGACCATTTGATGGCTTTTAATATAATGTAAGCTTCTCTTAGAAATTATATCTGCAAGCCATCAAGATGTTTTATGTTAGAGGAGATATATTTCACTGTTAACCTCGAACATAAAAATGTAAATGAAGTCTAAAAATGACTGATTTTTACGAGACTTTCTCTGAAAACATTTTGACATCACAGAGAGTCATTTGTGCAGAGTTTCTCTGCCTCTTTTGGCCCCTGGCCCACATTTTTTTTTGGTCCCAAGCTTCTCATGGCCCCAGGAGTTTGAGAGTTATCATGTTGAAATGTGAATAAGGCTGAGTTTTGTGGTCTCTTTCAAGAACATGAATGAGCTCCTGAATTTATTATGGAGAAGTGAGGGTATTTAGAATTGGCTTAAAGGGATAGTTCGGATTATTTGATGTGGGGCTGTATGATAGTCAGTGCTTTGCCTACAGTATAGATGGCATGCATTTTTTTTGCTGTCAGACAGCTTTTTCCAACAGGAAACCACTGTGATATACGCCAAATACCGCTCTCTCCAAACCAACCAAACTCCATAGGCGAACGTATATTTTTACCTCGCAGAACACAAGAGTTGCTGGTCTCCCTCTGACTTTATCAGTTTATTTGTCTGTTATCATGTGACTTCGGTGCATCCGAACTAACCTTTTAAAATGCCAAAGCCACACAATAACACAAACAAACTGACAGATTGTGACAGCAGTAGACCAGCAACGTCACTTTGATGCAATGTAAAATTATTAATTTTGCCTGTGGAGTTTGGTTAATTTGTAGAGAGCAATATTTGGTTTAAATAATAGCAGTTTCCCATCAGAAAAGGCTGTCTGATGGCAAGATGAAGCAATTAAAATGATCTAAATATCGCATACACTTAAACTGTTATTGATTTTTTTCAGTGGATCTTTTTTAAGTGGCTAAAATAAAGTACCCCACTTCAAAAAATCCAAGCTATCCCTTTAATTCAAGCCAACATCAATAAATAAGTCTCATGACCCATTTTGTGCATCAAGCGGGCTCACATGAGGACCTGACCCCCAGATTGAGAACCTTCTGCACTAGAGGCTCTTAATGCCATTCAGTTTGAAGGTTTATTGCCCCACAGCTGCTTCATGTCAGTCATCTGTCATTTCTGAAGCAGCACAAACTAGAAGTGAAGTGTCACCGCGTCTGACTGATACCATATGTTCTGATGATGCATTTAAATGCTCTCTCAGCCCCGTAAACACCTGCAGCAATGTCTGCTAATGTAGAAACACGAATTTTATCTCAGCTTTATCAAATCACAAACAATACATCTTATGGTAAAAACTCTCACCCACACTTGCACAGCTTGATCCTTTGATAGCTATCTTATATCACCAGTAATTAATGATTAAATAGTTGCCCGTGTGACAGTTAATCACATATAAAGTGAGGAGAGCAGAAACTAACAGCCTGACATTATTGCACTTTATATCATTACATCTCACAGATGGACCGCTGCTGTTTGGGATTAAAAATGTGATTAGATAGTTTAGATATTAAAGACACAGAGCATGCCTTCACTCTCACTATATACAGGTTTTATTTCAAGAACAGAGTTTGAGTATTTTATATATTTTTGGTTTCTTTTTTCTGGATATAAAAATATTTATCTCTGTATATCCAAAAAATTACCAACCGAAGGTTTTAGTTGGCCCACTTTCTGATTTATTTCTGCACTGATATGCAAAGTGAAGAGCTCACCATGTTCTCACAGCAGCCATTTTCCTCTCAGGGCGTTAAAGCTCTTTGTTCTACTGCTATGTTTCAGGTTACAAGACGTATAAAACGTACATAATCTGACAAACCATTATCACTTCATCGCTTTCTGCTTGATCATCAACTGAAAATTAAAACAGATGGTGAAAATCTGGAGGGACATCGGGCCATATTTCAAATTTTGATAACCCATTAGCTGCCATGACACAACAGCTAGCATCAGTATTCAACCACTTCCTAGCTAACGGTATCATTTGATACTGTTACATGATACGGTGGAAAAGGTGTAAATAAATCAGGAAATATCGATGCACATCTCGGACAAATTTGTTTTATACTGGAAGTAAAAATCCATTGTCTTTTCAGTTACTGATCAATTGGAAAGTGGTGAAATGATACAGATTTGTCAGATTCCCCACATTTATATGACCTGCAACCTGCAAAACAGCAGTACGACAAAGAGCTTCCCACCCTGAGTGTGACGTCAGAGGAAAATGGCCGCCGTGAAAATATGGTTCTGTCCTCTCTAAAGCGAATGTATGAGTACACTTACCATCCATTTGTCAGTAAAAGCTCAGCAGAGGTTTGAACAAGGCTTCTGTCCAAACTAAGTTAACCTGGACATCTTTTTACAGCTCCAAGAAAAGCAGAAAAACGTCCATCACCTCTCCCCAAACAGCTTGTGCAGCATAATCCAGGAGCTGTCGGCAAACTGTTGCACCATGCCCAATATTTACCTCATTATTGCCTTTATTTTCCTCCTGTGTAAGGCTATTTGCTGATAGGTCCAACCAGAGCGCTGCCAGAGAGCAGAAAACAGGAGGTAATGAGGCAAATATTAGACATTTGGACCCACTGTGCAATCGTTTGGCTATGAAGCAGCTTGGTTTATGCTGCACAAGATGTTCGGGGGATTCTGCTGAACATTTAAGGACCCTACCGTTGTGTTTTCCAGTTTCAGCTCCTTAACTACAATTTACATTTGTGCTGACTGTTTGCAAATGCATGCTATACATTCTTAGGATGTGTTTTTCCTGCTGTTTAAGTCAGTCCATGGTCTTGCTGTGTGATAGGAAAATCTATTAGCAGACTTCTGAAAGTTGCTTGTGTTGTGTAATCCATCACACTGACTGTCAAGTCTGCATTGTTTTTCAAGGCTTATTATATTATTGTGACAACTGCAATGGAATTTTTGTGCACGTTTTAATGGAGACCAATGGACGTAGGGAACAGACATTCAAACTGAGCCTAGACACCCAAGTTGTGTTGTCTGTACTGTTAATCACCGTGGGAGGAATTCATGTTCCACACTACACACAATTAATCTCCTGGATGTCAAATATGGTAGTTTTGGGTTGATAAAGTGTCCTGAACGGAACAAAATAATGAGAAAATAAGAAGGCACAGGCGGAGGGTGGGGTCTCTGTGAATGCAGGCACCACCACACACTCCTGGTGGGTGATAATTGAGATGGATTATTTTTGTATGACTCTGTGCATATGAGTCTATTTTTTTTTTTTTTTAAATCTTGCTTGTAATAATTCATTAATCAAATTAAAACCAGGAAAATCAACTGGATTGAAGATAAATTAAAAGAACATTTTACAGATTGCTTTTGGTGCCTAAGCAAAACTGTCTCTGGGTGGAGTGACCTCCGTGTTTTCTGTCCCGGCCACCAGCTCTGCATTCATACGTTGTCATTTCTAATAAAGCAGTGTGCAAAATGCTGAGTTGTGATTTAAATTACACTTAACAGTCCCTTCAGGAAGTCGGGATGCAACATTTAATGCAAATTAAACCAATCCCTGTGAATTCTGCATGAACTTGCAATTTTCCTCACCCACCTCAACTCTTCTGCAAACTCGACCAATCACTGTAGCTTCATGTGAGTTCCACCAATCACAGCAGTCCCCTGTGTAAATGACATACATGTGCGTCTCAATGAACCGACTCTTATTATTCGCAACTTTTTTTGTATTTATTTTATTTAGTTTGCCATTGCTACTGACATTCATCAATGCTGAACTTTTATATTTTAAAATTTTGTGCTGTTTCGACTGAGTTTGAGCTCCAAAAATATTTTGCTTTGGAATAACCCCTCTGTGCACTTTATTAATGAGAATATTTTTGTAACCCCGAACCTTCTGGTAAAGTTTCTTTATCACACTCAGAACAGAATGTAGTGTATTCTCTATAGCACAAGTTGCCTTCAGTTTAATGAATTATACAGAAAAGTTTTTGCAATTTTCACTTTTGCGAGAAATCAGGCATTTTAGGCTTCAAATTTTTTTTTTTTTTTTTTCTTAAGCCCTTAAAATCCTAAAGAGGCTGAGTTTACACTGCAATTTCTTCAGCGTACTTGCTTGAATAACTTTAGAAACTTTGTTGCCGCTGCTCCTGTCATGAAGTATCGTTATTCATTCACTCTGTCCAGAGTTTATTTTGCATCAACAAGTTTCACGTATCCGGGTTAACTTCACCGTAGTCTTTCTTTGGTCTGCACCGATTAAACTTTTTTTTAAAACTTCGGTCGCCCGAACAGGGACTTGAACCCTGGACCCTCAGATTAAAAGTCTGATGCTCTACCGACTGAGCTATCCGGGCTCTTGCAGAGGCGGCACGTGAGAGCTCCTAATAAGTCACATGGTATCTGGAGTCGTATTTTTTTTCTTCTCCTTTTCTTCTTTTCTTTCTACAGAGACACGAAAAGAAACATTTATTTTCCGGGTTCGTTATTATTTATTACGTTTCCATCAAGGCCAACGTTTTACCTTTGCCACCCCGACATGACCCGACAGACTGACACGTTATTACTCACTTCTGGCGCTTCACTTTTCTTCCGGAGTTTCTTGAAATCCTCATCTCTTTCCCTTTTTCTGGCAGCGGGTTGTAAAGGTCAGGAGGCAGGGGAGGGAAACCAGCCTGACCTGTCCAAACTCTTACTTTAATGAATGCAAAACTGGATTATATAAATCATTTAAAAAAAGAAGGATACTCCAATATAAAACCACTAGATAACTGAGGCAAATTATGGTTGTTATGGAAACTTCTGAGTGTGAGTCATAGCATTTAGAGATTATGACGCACCGCCATCTAGCGGCCACGCTGCGCAGTACAGGTGAGTCATGATCACTGGTATGCAGGTTGTGTTGACTGTTGTGTTGACTGTACTGTGTTTTTGTGTGAATGTGGGGCTTTTTGGAATTCATTTTCTAACCTACCAACAGTTACACACAAACTACACATGGTGGGTTTTGAAGACGTTCACACTCAACTTTGCATGTTAAATTAACTCATTAAAAAACGAATTATAATTATATTATGAAGAAACAAATGAATGTGAGCAGAATAAAAGCACATTTTACAGATTGTTTTTAAGTGTCTAAACAACACCTATTTTGTCCTTCTTTTTTTTTTTCTTGTTAAAAAACTTTCTGTTTCTTGTCTTGGCTGTGGCTCAGCATCCACGCATGGTCATTTTAATACAGCAGCGTGTTTTGCAAAATGTTGAGCTCTGAGCTAAAATACACATAACATACCATTGACATAGCCCTTTAAAAAATAAAATAATGAGCAATTAAATTGGTATGGACCTTTATTTTTATTTTTTTATTTATTTGTTTGCTGTTCGTTCTTCTGTCAGCGAAAGTATTAGACGTTCCTATCAACTTTGCCCTGAGACAGCGTTCTTATGACAGTCTTACCATGTCTTACCAACATGGTGAAGCTAACAGACAACCTTACTACATACGACTGTCTGCACGGTTTTAAGTTTTTTAAAACTTCGATCGCCCGAACAGGGACTTGAACCCTGGACCCTCAGATTAAAAGTCTGATGCTCTACCGACTGAGCTATCCGGGCTCTTGTACAGACATGACGTAAGAGCCACAATTAAGTCACGTGACATCTTTAGATCAAAACTTGGATCGAAATGTTCATTTCTCAGTTTTTTCTTTCTTTCTTCGGAGGAATGAAAAGAAAAATGCAATCTCCTTATAAAATATTTGATGGGGAAAAAAATCTCTGAATCCTGTGCAAACGTTACAGCATTACAGTTGCTTGTTGCTCTCAAGAAAAAAATCGCGCCATAGAAAAAGTCAAAAAGAGGTAAAGTTAAATTTCATAACGGTTACTGCGACGGTATGTAACGATGGTGGAAACGATACTAAACAGGTAAAACAATGCCTGGCTCAAAAAGTCAAGTTTGAACACAGAAACACTAACGTCAACGGCGATGCGGCGTCAACGTCGTTTCTTTTAATAGTGTTTTCTCTCTTTAATAAGGGGTCTATAATCGCGCCGGCGTGTCGGCGGAGGTAACGGCAGTCGTTTCTGTTATGGTATTTTGTTTTCTCTATGATGCATGTTTAACACTGATCAAGCCAGATTGACAGAATACAATGATATTAATGATATATTTACCTTTTGTAGTGAAAAACACATGAAGTCCGCATCCACTGTTAACGTCTTCGGAAAACTTTGAGACGGCAATTTCGAAATGACAAGAAGACGTTCTGCGGCTGCGCGGCTGAATTTTGGAGAAGCGCCACCGTGGTTGGCTGTCAGAAAGATGGAAATGGTGGGCCGTGATTGGTTCGTCCCAGCAATTTTGGAGAAGGGCCACAGTGATTGGCTGTCTGAAAGATGGAAATGGTGGGCCGTGATTGGTTCGTCCCAGCAATTTTGGAGAAGGGCCACAGTGATTGGCTGTCAGAAAGATGGAAATGGTGGGCCGTGATTGGTTCGTCCCAGCAATTTTGGAGAAGGGCCACAGTGATTGGCTGACAGCAAAGATGGAGAAAGATGGAAAAGAGGCAACGTGATTGGAGGAGATTATACAGACGCTCGGTCCCCAGCTGGAGAGTAGTCACGTGGGAGCCCCAGTTAAGTCACGTGACATCTTTAGACCAAAACTTGGATCAAAATGTTCATTTGTTTTATCATGTTTTTTTTTTCTTCAGAGGAGGAATAAAAAGAAAAATACAATCTCCTTATAAAATATTTGATGGAAAAAACAATTTCTCTGAATCCTGTGCATTCTGTAAGATTGACACACAAACATTGTAGCGTTAATACTGTTTTTATTTTTTATTTTTATTTTTTTCTGGATTCATGTTGAGTAGTATAGATATGTCCTGTATATGACACAAAATATAATTTTAAAACAACTTTATGGCTTTATTTCGCAATAGCGACCTGCTCACATGGTTATGTACCATGTCTATGATCAGAACTGTACAGTTCTGATCATCTAACGGCCACGCAGCGCAGTACAGGTGAGTCATGGTCGACATGCAGGTTGTGTTGACTGTACTGTTTATGAGAATAATAAACAAATGGATGTGATGAGTATAAAATAATATTTTACAGGTTGCCTTTCGTGCCTGAGGTAAACGTTTTTGTTACTTTTTTGTTGTGTTTTTTGTTTTTTTGTCTGCGGTCTGTGACTGCACCCACACATGGTCATGTCTAACACAGCAGAGTGGTTTGCAAAATGTTGAGCTGTGATGTTAAGTACACTTAACATTCAATACAATTAGTAAAGACACGTATTTTTTCAAAGGGATTTATTGCGTATGATCGACGTGGTTAATTCTTGTGTCACACAAGTAGACGTTCATATTAGTTTCACCCAGAGACAACATTCCTATGACGGTCTTACGATGCTTTACCATCTTGGTACGGTTTTAGTTTCATCGGCAGTCTTCTTACTGTCTGCACGGTTGTCAGTTTTTTAAAACTTCGATCGCCCGAACAGGGACTTGAACCCTGGACCCTCAGATTAAAAGTCTGATGCTCTACCGACTGAGCTATCCGGGCTCTTGTGCAGATGTCACGTGGGGTTCTTAATAAATCACGTGACGTCCTTAAATATGTTGATTTTTTTTGGTTAAATTGGTTAAATTGTTGTTGTTTACTTTCTGGAAAAAAACATCTCTTTATAAAATATTTTGTGAAAAACTAAATATTTCTGAATCATGTGTATTCTGTGAGACTGACAAAGAAACATTGTAGTTTATATTTATGCTGTGAAAGCCTTTATGTTATTTTTTCTGGATTCACTTTGTGTTATGTGATAGTAATGTATGTGACACAAAATATGAAAATTAATTGAATTAATTCTGATTTTATGGATTGATTTCGCAGTAGTGTCATGCCTACTGTATATTATCCTGTTTGTTGCATGGTTATGTATTTTTAAAAAATCAGTAATTTGAACTTAGTATTTAACAAAGTCATTTAATAATATTAATTAAAACACTATTATGGTTATTTTATGGAAACTTCACTACATCATAATCTAGATCAGAGATTATGACGCACCGCCATCTTGCGACCACGCTGTGCACTACAGGTGCGCTTCGTCATACGTCATACAATAAAAAGGAAGTAACAACCAAACAAACAGCACGAGGAGCTCTAGGTGTTATTTTTTTGGTACATTAGCCTTAAATTAGACTAAAACAAAAAAATAGACTGAAATAAGACTGTAACGTGTCTCCTCTGCCGCCTCAGTCTGTTGTAGCTAGTTTGTTTATGTTGTTTTTATCCTCTGCGGTTTCTCTTTGTGGTTGATAAGCAGCTTCATGGAGAAATACTCCCTGCAGAAAGTGATCGGTGAAGGATCTTTCGGTCGGGCTCTGTTAGTCCGGTGTAAAAGCACCCAGGACGAGTATGTGCTCAAGGAAATTCAGCTGCCAAAGGTATTTGCAAACAAAGAGTGATGTACTGTAGCCCCGTGGTTTTCAAACTGTGGTCCGGGGGACCAACAGGGGTCCTTTAGTGGTTTGGATGGTAGATTGATTGCAATCTGTGCTGTTAGGGATGTTAATGATTAATCTATTAATCAGTGTTGAGAACTGAACTGATTAAAATGTGTTAATCGATAGTATAGAAATGGCAGTAATTGCACCTCATTGTTCTGTTTGGCAGAGCCATTTGTTGAACAAGGAAACTTAAACTTTATCTTAATATGAGGAAAAAAACAAGGGGAAAATCAAAATTGGAAAAAAAAAAGTTTTTGTATTGTAATAATTATTAATGATTAATAAATTAATTGATTGTTAGCATTTCAAACTATTGGCTAAGGAAAATGCAACCCTAATATTGACCATTGATTGACTATGAATCTGAATATCTTCAAACCTAAAAAAAAAATAAAAATAAAAACTCAGATACTCCTTTAGGGCTGCAACTAATCATTATCTTCGGTTAATTAATCTTAAGATTATTTTCCTGATTAATCACTTCATTTTTTTGGGTCCATAAAATGTCAGAAAATGTTGAAAAATGACAATCGGTGTCTCCCAAAGCCCACAGTGATGTCCTCCAATGTTGTGTTTTGCTCACAACCCAAATATATTTAGTTTAATGTGAGAGATGAGTGAAAAACAGAAAATATCCACATTTAAGAAGCTTTGATTAGAAGATTTTGACTTTTTTACGCTAAAAAGTTACTCAAAGTGTTTCATCGGTTATCAAAATAGTTGACGATTAATTTAATAGTTGGCAAATAATCAATTAATCTTTGCAGTTCTAGATTCCTTAAAACAGAATCTTCAAATTTGAGGTATGTTGTGGGTGTTGGTGAAATGAAAAAGTTTTGGAACCATGGTTGTGGCCTACACTCTAACTTTAGTGGTGGAACGGGTAATTGGACTTGAACTCGATCCTCCCAATGTATTTCTGGTTTAAAAAATAATAAAAATCATATTATTTGTAATAAAATAGTGAATAAAACATGAACACATGTTGAATTTGCACCAGCCTGTAAACTACGCTGCTGCACACTGTGTTTTAAATTCAGACTGTTATGTTATAGCCTGGGGTCGATATGGAAATGTTATTTGCACTGTGCTGCTGATAACCCACCAGATTGTTGCCTGCGCAGAGACGTGCAGTGTGTTTGTTTTGCATAAATAGAGAACGCACTCACGCTCGTATTTGCATTTTTATAGAATCGGGCCAAATTGGAGAGTTCGAGGAGAGAGGCCGTCCTGCTGTCCAGAATGAAACATCCTAATATTGTGGCCTTTAGGGAGGCATTCGAAGGTACACACACACACACACACATACACACACAGAAAGACACTAATGCTCCCTTTAAAACGTATTACAAGACATTTTGGACTCTGGTGACATACAGTTATTATTGTTTGGATTGCAGAATAGGCAATGTGATTGTGTTTGTTCAGCTGATGATCTCCTGTGTATTGTGATGGAGTACTGCAGCGGAGGAGACCTGCTCCAGAGGATCCGGCAACAGAAAACTACACAGTTCTGTGTTGATGATGTACGCCTCGACTACCTGCAGCTATTCTCATGATTTAATGTTACTGCTCTGCTCCTACTTTTTAAATTACTTTCATTTTTTCTCTTACAGATCTTGAGGTGGTTTGCTCAGATGTGTGCTGCTGGACAGCACATCCATGATAAACGGGTTTTGCACAGAGATTTGAAGTCCAAGGTACAATAATCTCTAGACATTATAGTTTATAGTGAGTCTGCATATTAAAAATGTATATTAGACATGACATCCATGATCACCAAAAGCAATCATTGCATTCTGCTTTTATTTATGTCTCAGCCTTTTTGGAATCAGGGTTTGTTAAACAGACATTTTGAACTCATGAGGAAGATCAGATTTTCTTTGTGTTTGTTCTTTGAATCAGAACAAGAAGTCAGTAATTTAGTTTACCGGGTTGGATGCACGCTGATAGAATCTCATCAGTCTGTCTGCGCTGTCTAGTGAAATGAACAATGATGAAACTGCTGATCGAGATAAGATCACAACATTATCTCTCACTAATGCATAATATCATCACTCTGCCATGGCTGGCTGCTCTTATTTTTGCTTCATGTTAAGTCATCATTTCTCTCTCATTTCCTCGCCCAGAACATTTTCCTGACACGTAATGGGACAATCAAGCTCGGGGACTTTGGATCAGCGTGTATTCTGAACAGGTACAGGACGAGAAAGGTGACAATTTATCGTTTTTTAGGTTAAAGGGATTGTTCGGATTATTTGAAGTGGGGTTATATGAGGTACTTTTGGATAGTCAAGTGTATCAGCTACAATATATGGTGGCTGGCACGCCCCCAATGTGGAGAAACAGAGCGGAAAACCAGCAAAAAAGATAAGTCAGGTACTGTAGCCATTTGAAAAAGGTCCACCTAAAAAATAGCTGCAATGCTGCAAAAAGTGTCTGCTGTATTTACAGTATTTTCTCTGCTTTACTTTGCCATCAGACAGCCAACTCTGATATATCTCCAAACCAACCAAACTCCATAGGCAAAATCAGTAATTTTACCTCACATAACACAGGAGTTGCTGGTCTACTGCTGCTTTGATATTTTATCTTGTTTGTGTTATTGTGTGGCTTTGGTGAATCCGAACTATCCTTTTAAAACACCAAAGTCACACAATAATACAAACAAACTAACTGTTTGAGGCAGCAGTAGGCAAAGAAACTCCCTTGTTCTGCAGGTAAAATGACTGATTTCGACTACAGAGTTTGGTTGGTTTGGAGTGGCGATATTTGGCTTCTACAACAGTGATTTGTCCACAGAAAAGGCTGTCTGAAAATGTTCTAAATATAGTGTACACTCAAACTATTATTAATTTTTTATTTGACTAAAATGCCTTTTGTTGCTGACTCTGTCCACAGCAGTGCATTGCTCAGCTTCTGTGCTGTTACTGCTTCTCCAAACTTTGGGTGTGCTGACCACCATCTACTGTAGTTAATACACTGACTATTGACGAGTAACTCATACAATTCCATCTTAAAATAATCCAGACTATCCCTTTAACGCTCAGTGTTTGATTTGCTGCTGTTCTGTTTTAACTTGGACTGTTTTTTGTAATTGTATTGCAGCTCAAAGGCCCACGCTCATACATATGTCGGGACACCGTATTATGTGGCTCCAGAAATCTGGGACAACAAGCCGTACAACAATAAGAGGTATCTTATCGCGTTTGTTTCACGGGCTCCTCTCTTTTATATGACTTTGGATCAATGTCCATGTGGGGAAATTAGGTCATTGCAACATGAAGTATTCACCCGGTAAAGCAAAGAATGTATTACCCCAAATATCAATGAACAACACAGGAGAACATAAAGAAGCTGATATATAAACACATTTACAGATACAGACAGTGTCCAGGACTGTGTTGGTGCATTAATTAAGGCTACACACATCAGAATATTTATATTTACAATTAGAGCCTGACTGATACTGAATTTTGGGGACAGTACCAACAGTAGGGAAGAAAACAAATTCTGATATCAATATATCAGCCAATATTCTTTATTTCTATAAATAAAATCCCAAAATAACACCAGAGCACTGAAACAGTAAACTTTTACTGGTATTTTAAATAATAATAAATAACTATAAATAAATTTAAAAAACACAAAACACAATTTAAAATGATTTAGAAGTAGAACTGTGTTACTCTAGACCAGTGTGCATAAATGTAATGTTCGTACAAAACAAGGTTATTATAGGTAACTAACTTGTGGAAGAAAAAAAAACATTGTAGTTAACCAAAATAAAAACTAGATTTTAGAAAAAAAAAGAAACAATTTCGTGTTGTACAAAACTAAGAAATAAAATAAAGAATCCACAGATTTTTTGTGTTTTATTTATTAATATGGTAAAATTTGTCAACACAAGCATGAGGAGGCGATGGTCCACATGTTTATTGAGACTGTGAGTCAGTCGCCTTCACAAAGTGTTGTTGTTAAGTCTTGCCCCTGACAAATACCCCCAGTATTATGTCGAAAAAACCCCTAGAACTAATTCTGAAACTAATAAAAACAAAATTAAACTAAACATTTTTCAAACAATAAAAGCTAGAGTGAAACAAGTAAACCCACTCTGAAAACTAACTGAAACTACACAGAGTTATAAAAAAAATTTAAAAAAAAGAAAGAACAAAAATAAAAAACAGATGAAAAATATAATAAAAACTCTGATGGTATAAAACCATTATTTGCAGTTTTATGATATTTTAGATGAGACATAGAGGATAAAATATGCAATGTCTATATTTTTAATATTTCTTGGGAGTTGTAGCACAGTTCTGAACACAAACGGTTTTCAAAAATCCCCTCATTAGTATTTTAAAGGGAAATTCTTAATGTCTGAGATTTGCCTGTCAGACAGACTCTTTAATTAAATAAACTACAAAAACATCACATGATCTTTCCTAAATTTCCTTCGAGTTTCCCTTCCAGGCTTGACTTTCCATCAACATGGCTTGTGAACACAACACTTTTCATCAGACAGGCCTGCATGTGTCAATAAATGCACCAACAATGAGGAGTTTTCACAACAGTCCGTGTTCTCTGCTCAGTTCACAGCTCAGCACTGATTATGTAACTTGTGCGTGGGTTAACCAGTCTTGTATCTTTGTGATTGTGCCAGTACATGACGAATGTCTGGTGTGAATGAATAACTGTCTGTATGTTTTTGTGTTCTGCAGTGATGTGTGGTCTCTGGGTTGTGTTCTCTACGAGCTCTGCACCCTGCGACACCCGGTATGTCCCCTCCCTCCACGCTACATGTACCATGGCGTTGACTGCGGGCCTCTCTTCCTCTCAATCACTGGTTGACTCAAGGGCTGTTGCCCCCACTGGTGCCACCATGTTTGAAAGAAACATAACAAAGGTGCCCTCGTGGATGCCTTTATGGTAGATAAAATATGATAATAGCCCTCTAGAGAGCCCCAATGTCCAGAGCAATGTGATAAAGGGCCCTCTAGAGTGCCCTTCCAGTGGACTAAATGTGATAAAGTGCCCATGAGAGTGCCTTTCCAGTGGAGAAAGTATGATGAAGTACCCTTTAGAGTGTCCTTCCAGTGGAGAAAACATGGCAAAGTGCCCTTCCAGTGGTTAAAACGTGGTGAAGTGCCCTGACAGTGGACAAAACATCATAAAGTGTCCTTCCACTAGAAAAAACAGGGTGACGTGCCCTCTAGAGTCAAACAGCCTTAGCTCCACTGTCTTCTCACTGTACAGTGAGATACTGTAGAGTATTGTTGTGTAATGATGGGGGCCCAGTATCTTCAGCTGACTTTGATTATCTGCTGTGTATTTTTTATGGCTCAGATGTTGCGGTGTGGTTTGTTGTGCCTGCGGTGCTCACACCTCATTCTTGCGTCCAGTTCCAGGCGTCCAGCTGGAAGAGCCTGATCCTTAAGGTGTGCCGGGGCGCATACCCTCCCCTCCCCGGTCACCTGCCCTACGAGCTGCAGTATCTGGTCAAGCAGATGTTCAAGACAAACCCAAAAGACAGGCCGTCCCTGCACACCATCCTGACCTCTCACCGGGTTTCCAGACTCCTGCGGACGCATCTCCCCGCCCAGGTAACAACACCGTCACCCTTCCTGTGCGGTGACATTCACTCAGGCAGTTGAACCTGGAATGACTTTACGGCCGCTCATCCATCATAACGACATACTGTCACGACGCGGTGTCGAAGTGAGAATTTAACCTCTTACACAACTTCCCCCAGCTGTGGTGACCCTACATGGAATCTGACCTTTGACAAGCGGCTGTTGGTTCAGATGGCCGCGGAGCTCATGTTATGTGTTTGATTTACTGCGCTGCTTTGAATCTTTTACAGGCGATAGAGGCGGAGGAGCAGGGGAGGCGTACGGGTCGGTGGGACAGAGGAGAGGGAAAGAAGGTGGCTGATCTTCTGGGAGAGAAGAGTTTAATAAAAACATCAACTTTTGAAGGTAGAGTCCAAGTCAAAGTGAATTATGTGGTCATGAAATAAAGGACATACTGCTGCATTCTGGAGAAACCACATCACTGAAGTTTTTGTGGGGACTGGTAGGAACATACATAATGTAAAAAATAAAATAATATAAAACAATAAACATTAATAAAGGTTTTCACAAGTTTCACAATAGCTGCACTTCCAACTAAAGTACCTGGAACTTTTTGTCCCAAGAACTACTTTTATATATTAGTTAAATACAGCATCATGTTTCACTCTGTTGTAATAAATCAGCAGTAAAAATGCTCTTTTCTTTTCTTTCCACATGACAGCCGTTGGTGAAGATGAGCCACTTTTTAAGCTTGCTAAATTCATTAGTGCTTGGAGATGTCTGATTACTGCGATCTAACTTATGTTGCTCGCCCAAACAGAGCCACTTATTTCTACCACTGAAGAGAGTTGTTTGTCAGTATTTTATTCATTTATGTCGTCGCTACGAATTAGTCATGAAATAAAAGGAAGTCAGTGAATACTTAACACTGCTAAAGACCCGCAAAGATTAGGCAAATTAGTCCGCTGATGTATGAAAATGCAACTGCTATCTTACACATCATTTTTGCATATGACTATACAATGCCGTTCTGTCTTCATCTTGACGTGTCATGCAAAATGGTTTGCTGCGGTAGACGTTTAAAAACAGTGGCTCAAATAAAACACTGCAAGTACTAAATCAATCAGAAATGTCCAGCACTGCAAACCCCAAAGTCCAAGCAGGGGCTTTTTGGGGGGGAAATAATGTCCCTGCAGTTTAATTTAGACCCTGATCCTTGCAGTCGGGGTTCCTGGTCCCTGGGGAAAGTTAGCTTTTTTCCTTTTTCTGACCTTGATCTTTTGGGGGGGGTTTGTGCATTCGCCTTGTTTATATAGAAATTTCTTGTCAGGGCCCTCTTGAAAACAATAAATAACAACAAAATAATCATAAGTAACATGTCACTGCAGGTGTGGGGTTACCTGAAGCCCACAGTGAGAGCAGAGAACCGGCCCCTCGAAAGCGGTGGGCCGCTGAGCCGTCAGACACTGTGATACAGAAGTTAAACAATGCCAGTCTTATCTCATCTGACAGCCAGACCCTCACAGGTTTGAACAGCTCGCTCACTTCCTTATTTGTACAAAATTTAAGTTTGCAGAACGACATACAGTATAAAAACGTGTCAGCTGTATTCCTGTTTTTCCAGATGTGTCAGAGGAGCCGGAGGACAGCAGCAGGCAGAGGAGACGATGGGACAAAGATCCTCCTGAGAGACTCCTGAGCGTGTTGGAGAAGGCCCAGCTGAAGAGAGCCTTCAGCACCTTTTTAATAAACAGAGGAGGTCTGTTCATATCTGAATACAAGTGATTTTAACATAAGCAGCTCTCCTGCAGCACAAAACGAACATAATGTGAATGTTTTCATAAATCGAGTCGTTTCAGTCTTGATAGTTTTCACGTCAGTGTAGCGGGTGATATAAAAGGGCCTCTGTGAGTTTGTGGTTTCTCTCCTCAGGTGACGATCCTCTGATGGGGCCTCTTTCTCAGCCACAGGGTGACGACATTGACGGGCCTGAGCCAGAAGTGTTTGTAGATGAGGACCGGCTGCGGCCTCGCTCTGATGACGAAGACACGTAAGTAACCCTGACTGCTGACCTACTGCTGTATTTAACATGCTATGAGGAAGGACGAGCACATTTTATATTATCTGACTGGTTGTCTCAAGTGTTTTAGGGCATTAGCACTGGTTTTGCATGGTTTAACCCAGGCCTATTCAACTAGCAGTCTGGGGGCTTTGTAGCTTAATGAGTGGAGCATGAGGCGCTGTGGGTCCTCTGCAGCGGTTGTGGGTTTGACTCCCACCCCACCCCCCATGCCACCACTCTCTCTCACCTTTTCCTGTCAGATCTTCAGCTGAAGGTGCAAAAACCTCTATGGCTCTATTTCTATGGCCCACCAGAGGTTGCCTGCAAATCGGACTGGCATGTGTGTGATAAAATAAATAAATCTAAAGTCTCTGAGCTACTTTGAGACATCTGAACTGCATGCTATTGTTTCTGTCTTTTTAAAGCACCTTTGTGCTGTGATCAGCTGATTAAACCTGCTCTCCACCTGCCATTCACTCCGTCAAGCCTCATGTTGCACAGTGGGCCGGTCGGCCACAGAAAAACTCACATTAGCTAAGCTAACAACAAACATTAAAATGTCTCTGCTGACGTCAAAGAGACATTTATTTATTTTGCCAGCTGCAACAAGTAATAAATGATGTGTGTCTGTTGGGCAACAAATGCACTAAGCTGTGATGACAGAATACAAAGAGAAGAGGCGCTACAGGTCAAATCATGTTTAATTTTCTGCCAGTTGTCCTCGGGGCTCAGAGGAATATATCTATTAACATTATTATGTGACAGTTATTTGTACAATTAATTGATAAAATGTTCTTATTGGCCCACAGTGATTTTCCTATTTGGCCCACTGGCTGTTGAAGTTAAACGGCCCTGACTAATGTGTAGTTTTTGACAAAATGTGTATGTGGTGGGAATGATTTGATACTCGTGGGTCAATTTTTTATTTATCTTTTTTCCCCAGATAAAAAATTGTCACAAAATAATGAAATATACTTCTTTGTAAGTCACTTTATTGAGCCTCCAAAGCAGAGAGTATGTAGCCTGGCATGTCAGACTAATTCACAAACGTGGCCAGAACAAATGAAAACACGAGCTCGGTGGATTTGTCAGTACTAAAGCTGGAGTATGAGCTGTAAAGAACATAATGAACAAACAAAAATAAACATTATTCACACTGAAATTCACATCAATTATTAATGTGTAAAAAGAGTATCTGTTGAATGGAAATGAACTGTTTTTGTATAATTTCTGTATGTGATCTCAAATATGAAAACAAAGTTAAAATGTTCTGTACTGTTTGTCTTCTCTTCACAGAGACTTTGAGGAAGAATCTCCGTGTGACTGGATGGACGAAGTTGAGAAAATGTTTTCAGAACACTGAAGCATCATTTCCTCCGAGCCTAAACCATCACAAAGCTGTCATTATTAATGTTTACATTCGCAAAAAACAACAACAACAAAAAAACACTAACTGTTTCCAAATGCCAAAATCATTTTACTTGATTTATATAAGACCAGGTTATTGTTCTTATAAATGAGGACCAAATTTTATAGCAGGTTATATTCAAGTTTACAAAGTTAAAAGGAAAGTTTGTTTTGTTTGAGGTGGGGTTATATGATGTATTTCTTGATAGTCGGTGTATTACCAACAATAGATGGAGGTCAGCAAATCTATATCAGTTTAAGTGAACTACAGTAATACACTTGACTACTGTAGTTTGCTATATTTGGAATATTTTCACCACCTTACTTTACCTGTTTGACAGGAAACTGTTGTTATATAAGCCAAATATCGCTATCTCCAGACCAACCAAACTCCACAGGTGAAATCAGTAATTTTACCTCTCAGAACACTGCAGCTGCTGATCTACCGCTGCCTCAGTCTGTTGGTTTGTTCGCGTTATTGTGTGACTCCAGTGAGGCCGATCTATCCTCTTATCAAAAACAAAGTCACATAAAAACACAAACAAACTAACAGATCGAGGCAGCGGTAGACCAGTGATTCCTGTGTTGTGTGAGGTAAAATTACTGATTTTGCCTATGGAGTTTGGTTGGTTTGGAGAAAGCAATATCAATAAGTACCCCAAACAGCCCCACTCCAAATAATCTGAACTATCCCTTTAAGCTTAAAGAAAGTTATTTATATTGTTTGTTTAAAGCTCCGCACAGATTTGTGTGAATTTGATCACACAGCTGCAACAAAACACTTAACATCTGAGGTGAACATTGTTCAACTTGTGTCATAAAACCTTTTTTTACATAAAAATGTTTACGATGTGTGTCTGTGTGTCTCTGTCTCTCATTTGATTTGAACATCTGCTGTGAGCTGTTCAGGTTACCAATGATAACATTCCCAGTAGATTGAAGCCGTCTGGAAGCTTCTGTTTGGCTTGTCGGGAAAGCAGGAAATATTAGACTCGGAGCAGCTGGGTCTCCGTGGGGTCAAACCGTTTTTGAGCCCGGCCCGCACGCCCACGCCTTTTGATGTCCATTTCCTCTGCAATATCAAAAGTAGACTAAACATGTTTAGTCATTTGGTATTCTTTGTCTTTTATTCTCTCGGCCAGACACTAACAAACCATACATCTGGACCCTTGAGCTGTTGTGTTATTTTTAATTTGCTGTGATCACAACGGTGCAGACAGAGAGACGGGACAGAGCTGATCTGTCCTACAATAAATATTGAACATGTACCACTAGGTGGAGTTGAAATCACTGATCTAAACTTTGTGTTGTGAGCAGTGGGAGTGAGAAAAGTTAGATTCAGTGTTCAGGTGTAAGTAAAATTTAGATCCTCGGGGGCACAGTCATTTGACAAGTTATTATAGGAGGGGGGACATTAAGTGGGTGAACTTTAGATCATGAGAAACACTGAAGGGGGTTAGGGTCATGTGACTTCATCCCAACATTCAAAAATATTCTATAAATTTTTCCCACTTTTTACAACTTTGTATGAATAACAATTGTTGTTTTAATTATTTATAAAATGTTTAAAATGAGGCACTGTAAAAAAAAATATCCAGGCTGCCTTGAAAGTTTAAGTTGACTGAATTTGAAAATAATTTATCAAGATTCAAAAACAAACTTTTCTCACCAAACAAACTTGATATTAATTCAACATATGTTTTCTTCTTGAAACTATTAAAAATGAGGTTCTCAAGAGGGTTTTAACTCTCACACAGTGCATGCTGGGAATATGCTGATAATTTTCTTTAGAAACTTTGCTTAATGAGTTTATTGATCTCTGTACAGTGCGTTCATTTCAACATCATTTCAAGTGAAAGTTAGAGGAAGTCATGTTCATAAGTTCTGAAATGTCCTGAAAAGAAATACTGGAAATGTGAAGTTTAATTAACTTAAACAAACAGAACTTGTGTATTTATGTTAAATTAATGAGAAAAGATTAGTTGATTCAACTAAAATCCTGTATGATTTTTACAATGTAAATACAAGAGTGAAAAAAGAAAAATGAAGGCCATATTTTGAGAAATATTATGAAATTTTGTTATTTTCGCCTTAGAAAATAGCAATTAAATTGTTTTCCATAATGCCCATTTAAGGTTGAAGAAGATGCAGTCAGATAAATCTGAGTTCTCGCTCGGCTTGCGTGTGAATTTAAGGGACTATTTTCTTGTTACTGGCACCCTGAAGAGCATAAAGACATTTGATATGAGGGAACAAGTAGAGCCTGTTACTCTGCATTTTGCCAAATTATAAGCGGACGGCAGCTTAACCACATGTTTGGCAACAGTAAAACAAAAGCGGAGCCTCGCCCATGACAGTTTGGGCTCAGCAGGATATAGATACTACAGACCCTTGAGTCAACAAAACCATAATGATGCTGATTCACCAACAGTCACACCGGGATGGATTATCCCGCTGCCTGACTGAGGCCTCCCATTGGTCGACACGAGGACTCTGCTACACTTCATGAGAGTCCTCTGCCAGATATCTGTCCATAATGTGTTTTATTGAGGAAGCCCGGGGCTGCAGCTCAAACCTTATCTTGAAGCCACACTGAATCCCCCTCCAGGGCTCACACTCCAGCCCCCTGCCACTTTATTCTGACCATGCTTCCACTTCCACCTCCGAAGATGTCCATGTTTAGTAAAGATACAGATAAAGTGGGTGTAGCAGAGCTGAGCTGGAACACCACCGAGCTGTGTGTCCTGCAGATAGGAGGAGGGTCTCCACCAGCGCTCAAGAGGAACTAGACCAGACAGCATCTTTATAGCTCAGACATCTAATGTAAACTGAGGGGTCTGATGTGCTCCAGTGGAACAATAAGGACTGTGTTATTAAAGGGATAGTTCACCCAAAAATAAAAATTCAGCCATCATCTACTCACCCTCATGCTGAGTCCACAAAACACTGCTGGAGTTTCACAGGAAAATAGCATTGCAGAATCTCCCAAACAATATAAGTGTCACACACACTCAGTTAAGAAGGTGTGTACGTGAACATGGCTCCAGGCTAAAGATCTACAAAATTGGGTAAAAACACGATGGAATTGTCATGTCTTTTTAGTCAACTTGGCACATCGGATCCTAAAAGAAGCTTGGTTAAAACTGCTAATAAAAATAAAATCAACAAAAACCACAATAAAACATTAAGAAGGAATAAAAACCTTAAAGCTGCTTCAAGGAACTTTCATGTTTTGTTGATTTTGGAAGCTGCTGTGGACAAAAGCAGTAGTGTTTCCACTGTAAGAACCACAAAATATGACATTAAAAGTAAAAATTATCTAATAAAAAAATCCTTTCCTGCTTCTTTTTAACGGCCTAACATGCTGCTCACTGTAACTTAGCCTGGGAAAATGTGAATGCAGGCTTGTTTCATCTGATTTCACGGAGAATCCGACCTGGTGGCGGACATTAAGAACAACTACAGAGCCAATGTTCTCGCTGATGGTCTTGTTAACTTATGTAGGTCATATAGAGGCATCGGTAACACACTGACACTGCTTCATATCCAGTTAAATACTCCTTGTATAAGGTTTAAGAATGAATAAAAACCAATAAACTATATTTAGATAGATTTAAATTGCCCCGAGCATAAAAACAGCTTTAGATAGTGGGAGAAACTAGATTTCCCAGACTCAATGAGAACAGCCGGCCTCTGCAGAGTAATCCGATCATTTGAGTTTGTTTGATACACTCGTTAAAAGATAGTATAATGTAAGGGGGTAAAAGGCCACATACATAAATAAAAAACCAACGTCTTTCACGCCTTACAGAGAGAGAGAGAGGGCCACCCAACTTTCACACGCAGCTCACAATGATGAGCACTATAATTATCACCAGTAAATCTTAGTGCGGAGTGCAAAACAGAACCCAAGGGCTTCAGAGTCGCAGCTGAAGAGTGCACGTGTAAAATGTCACCATCCCCCATTACTGATAGGAAAGTTACCTCAGTTTGAAACAAGTTTTAGATATAAAACATGCTCTCTTTTCCTCTTTTTAAGGGTCAAAGCATGTGTATGTTCTGCAACCTGTTGGTACTAATGTCAGAAACTTTAAACACAGCCCTAATTTCATTTTTTTTTTGTTCTAAAGAGTCTAAATGTAATGTTGACTGTCATAACACTTTTTAGAGAATGACTAACATACACAGTCGATAACATAGTAGGCTGTATATACAGTATATATTGTGTCTTTTTGTACGCTTTATTTCAATGTCCTTCTTAATCCTCCACTTTTTTCACAACTGTCCTCCTTTCTTATTAAAATTATTCTGATTCTATTAATAAGTCTATATAATACTCAGTGCCACTAATATAGCAAGTCAGGAAATAAAGCCACAATGAGCCTTCAGTCATAAACTCAAGGGTTCTTTGTTAGAAAGAGGGTTCTATTAAGAACCATTTTTGGAAGAAATAGTTCTTCAAGGATTGTTGAAAACATTGATCCTCACACTAAAACATTCAAGTGTTTACCCATGTTTCAAATTGTGTTTTTATATGTAGAATAGTTTAAGTTTGTTGTTTTATGTTCCAAAATGCAGAAAAAGGTTCTGTCAGGAGCCAGAGATGTTTCCACTGTGGGGACACACTGAAGAACCCTATTTAGTTCTAGTTAGTACCTGTATTTCTTAGTGTAGCCTCTCTTGTGGGCCTCTTGTTTCTTTGTTTATTTGTATTCTTTTGCTTTTTTTTTTGGAAACCACTTGCATGGACACAAGTATGATATTACAGCATATGATAAATCTATATGTAATATGTCCAAAGAACAGCATCTCACATTATATCGCAGTTTAATAGAACTACAGTATCAAATCTGAGAAATGGGCCTCTCAACAAAAAAAAATAAGCAAATCAAAAAAAAGGATTTATTGCAGGATTAATGGTTTGCATGAAATTGTGCAGGTGTTCCTGTTATTTTGTCCACCCCTTTAACTGTTGGGTCAAAGGTGCAAGACCTGGCTTTTAAAAAGAAAAAAAAATCCTGACGGAACAATTTTATGAAGTTGTAGTTCAGAAAATAAAGAGCCAAACAGGCAGATGAACAGGGGCTTCCTCTTGCAGGAAGGATGTGAAGTCGTGTCTGTTGTATCTCAGTGGCTATAAATGGGTCAAAGAGACATTTCTCTTTTAATGAACAGCTCATCTGTGCAGGACTCCCACACTGAGGGTCAACCGTGGGCAGGCTGGGGGAGTAATGGATTACATGTAATGTGATGAGGATACAAATAAAGGTGACTATGATCCATTACATGTCTGTGAAGCTACGTATGATCCATTACAGTTACAGGAATGATCAGATTACAGATACATTTAGTATTAAAAGAGATTATTAGCTGGATTACAATTTTATAATACCTTTTAAAATAAAGAACAACATACCACCATGCATAGGGCACATATACATTACAGCACTTCACAGGTTTCACAGCACCACTCTGGTCTCATTGAAATCAGCTAATCTTACAATCAAATCATTATGACCTAAATGCTTCACTGGGTGGAAATCTCAACATTATTTTGTCTTTAAATCAGAAAAGAGGAAAAACATCAGACAGTTCTGCCTTCACCTGTGAAAATACTGTCATCATTCAAGAACTGACATCTAACTAAAGAAACACAGCTAGGACCAACTGCTAATGTTAGCTACATATAGGACAACCACTAGCGTTAACTAAAGAGACCAACTGCTAACGTTAGCTTCCCTGACCGACCATTAAAGTTAGCTCCACAGACCAACGGCAAATGCTAACTTAAGTTCCACAGACCAACCGCTAACATTAGGTACACGGACCAACTGCTAGCAATAGCTACACAGACCAACCATTATGTTAGCTCCAGTGACCAACTGCAAATTTTAACTTTAGCTCCACAGACAAACTGCTAATATTAGCTACACAGACCAACCATTAACATTAGCCACATAGACCAGCTGCTAACACTAACATTAACTACACAGATGACTGCTAACATAAACTACACAGATGGACATCTAACATGAACTACACAGACAAATCACTAACATTGGCCAGCACACAGACCAACCACTAACATTAGCTAAATAGACCAACTGCTAATGTTAGCTACACTGACCAACCATTAACGTTAGCTACACAGACCAAGTGCAAATGCAAACTTTAGCTCCACAGGCCAACCGCTAACATTAGCCACACAGACCAGCTGCAAAGGCTGACTTTAGCTACATAGACAAACTGCTAACATTAGCCACACAGATGAACTATTAACAACAGCTACATAAACCAACCACTAATGTCACCTACACATACCAACCGCAAACGCTAACTTTAGCAACACACACCACTGATTATAAATAACTACACAGACCAACTGCTAACGTTAGCTACAAAGACAGACCACTAACGTCAGCTACACAGAAATCGTTAGCTAGCTAACATGT
>JAJHUR010115884.1:0-13048 GCA_027495735.1 Lutjanus campechanus | reverse complement strand
TCAGAACTAAACATGGAGAATCAGCGTTCAGTTTCTATGCTCCGTACATCTGGAACAAACTACCAGAAAATATCAGGTCTGCTGAGAGTCTGAGTTCTTTTAAGTCAAGGTTAAAGACTCACCTGTTCACTGCTGCCTTTGACTAAAAGGCTTTTACTTTTTAAATTTTATATTTTCCTTCTAAGCTCACTATTTTAATGTGTGTTTTTATATAATGTGTTGTTTTAATGTTTTAAATGTGTTTCTTTTTCCCCTGTTGTTGTATTTCAATGTCCTGTGTGAAGCACCTTGAATTGCCTTGTTGCTGAAATGTGCTATACAAATAAACTTGCCTTGCCTTGCCTTGCCTTGAGTAGAGTATTTGCTGTGGGTTCCAGTGGCCCTTTTGTCGCATGTCATCCCCCCACTTTCTCTGTCCCCCTTTTCTGCGCTTCCTTCGGCTATCCTATCAAATTAAAGGCGTAAAGTTCTGACTTTCCAGTTAAATTTGGATGCAACTGCAAGCAGATGAAGAGTAAAACAAGCGTCCTGTCTGCGGTGTAGCCCAGGTCATGTACTTCATCCTATATGATCAGGGAAAGTTTTTATATCACATCGATACTTCGGTCTGTATATTTTTGCTGACTGTAGGTAATACGCTGACTATGAACAGAGCCTCATACAACCCCACTTATAAAAATCAGAATCATCCCTTTAAACTGTGAGTAAATTTTATCACCAGTATCAGCACATTTTTCATTTGGTTGTTTTCCTTGTTTTTCTCTCCGTAGGGTTCCAGTGCCTTACTCATGTGCCCACCGCCCATCCCAGATCCACCCCAAACCAACCACGAACAGCTCACAGCAAACTGCTGGACAGACCTGCACTCCTAAAGTGGACATCATGTTCATGAAGACCCACAAAACAGCCAGCAGCACCTTCCTCAACATCCTTTTCCGCTTCGGAGAGAAACACCGGCTCAAATTTGCCTTCCCCGACAGCAGAAATGACTTCTTCTATCCCTCTCTTTTCCAGCGCTCCCAGGTTAAAGACTACAGACCTGGAATGTGCTTCAACGTTATCTGTAATCACATGCGCTTCAATGCACCCGAGGTGGCCAAGCTGCTACCTATGGACACCTCCTACATCACGATTCTGCGCGACCCCGCAGAGCTTTTTGAGTCGTCCTTCCACTACTTTGGCCGTCTGGTGCCTTTTACCTGGAAGATCCCAGGCGATGACAAGCTGACGGAGTTTCTACGTGACCCCCATCACTACTTTGATCCAGAGGGCTTCAACTCTTTCTACCTCAAGAATCTGCTGTTCTTCGACTTCGGGCAGGACAACACTCTGGAGCTGGATGATCCGCGGGTGGACGAGGGAATCAAGTTCATCACAGACCGCTTTCAGCTGGTCATGTTGGTGGAATACTTTGAGGAATCACTCATCCTGCTCAAGGATGCGCTCTGCTGGGAGATGGACGACTTGCTCTTCTTCAAGCTCAACGCCCGCAAGGGATCCACGGTGTCCAAACTGACCCCTGAGCTGAGGGCCAGGGCTCTCGAGTGGAACGCTCTTGACTGGAAGCTATACCAGATTTTCAACCAGACTTTTTGGAGGAAAGTAGACGCATATGGACGTCGGCGGATGGCTGTGGATGTGGCAGAGCTCAGGAGAAGGAACGCGGAGATGGCATCCATCTGCATTGAAGGGGGTCACGCTGTAGAAGCTGGCAGCATCCAGGAGACGGCCATGCAGCCATGGCAGCCCATCGGAGAGAAGTCCATCATGGGCTACAACCTGAAGAAGAACGTGGACAAGGCACATCGGAAGTTGTGCCGTAAGATGTTGATGCCAGAGCTTCAGTACCTGACAGAGCTTGGGGTTAACCTGTGGATCACCAAGCTGTGGGGCCATGTCCGAGACATCATCAACTGGTGACTAGGCATGTGAGCAAGAGGGGCCAATTCAGCTCTGACAGACTGTATTAAGAGAAGGGGAGTCTGATTGTGTGGCTGTTAGAGTGAGAGGTTAAAGTGATAGTTCAGATTATTTGATGTGGGATTGTATGAGGTACGTCTTGACTAGTCAGTGTATTAGCTACAGTAGATGGCGGTCGGCATGCCCCCAGTTAGGAAACCAGAGAGGGGCACCAGCACGGAAGCTATAAACTGCTGTGGACAAGAGCAGCAACAAATGGTATTTTAGCCACTTAAAAAAGTCCACCTTAAAATAATTAATAAACATTTAAGTGTGCACTTTATTTGGAATATTTTTCACTGCTCTATCTTGCTGTCACACAAGCGGTTTACCACCGCCTCGATCTGTAAATTTGTGTGACTTCGTCCCAGAAAGTTTGGTTGATTTTTGTGTTTTATGACATTATTTTCCTGTTGGAAAATACTGTTTGACAACAGTATAAAGCAGTGAGTATGCTAAAACTGATTTTTATTTTTCTAGATAGCTCTTTTTTATGTGGCTAAAATAAAAAAATTTTGCTGGCCCTGTCTGCATCAGTACAATGCTGAGCTTCTGAACTGGGACTCCTGTGTGCTTCTATGTAAGTAGGTAGCTATTTATCAATATCTGTAGGGAAACAGTCTCAGCTTCCTCCGCTCCAAACTGTTGTGCAATGACCATCATGCACTGTAGGTTATATGCAGATTATCAAGAAGTCCACATCAAATAATCGGAACTATCCCTTCAAAGATTTCTGTCATTTCATTTCAATCTTATGACCTCCCTCATTTTGTTGAAATGTATTCACATCGACCTGTTTGCATTTCATATGATTGTGCACTATAATGTATCTGATGGTGCTTTAGAAATAAATATTGTAGACTTCACAATCTACAAATACTGAACCAGTTTACTACACGCAGATGAGGCTTAGTATTGTTCTCTATGTTTGCGAGTCCATTTCCAAGAATTTAAATGTTTTTACTGTCATATGTGAGCTAATGAGTGAACAATGAAGTTCAGGATTAATTTTTTTTAAGCCCTTTAATGGAATTAAGACAAAAATGTTGCCATCCCTGCCAATTTTTTTAAGGTTGCTTGAACACAGAATGAATAAATGGCACTTCCCCTCGAGCTAAATATTCTCTTTGAATTCCACCCTACAAAGTTGAAATATTTTATTCCTAAGAGACTGAAGCTCAAATACAGATGTGAAAATAGTGAATGTAAGTATTACATCCCACTTTCTTGTGTGTGGAGGACAAAATCAGATATAATTTTAAAAAATACAGTGTGCAAAAACAGGCCTTTTTAATGGCAGACATTTTCACTTGGCAGGAACAGCACAGATGCAACTAATCACATTAACGAACGCTCGTTCCAGGACCCCAGACATGGTACGTCTAAATCACATGTCTGCTTTTCCTGCAGTGACGTGTCATGAAAAAGGTCTGATATATAATGTGCATAATATGCAATAACTTAAACATTGAGCACAGCACTATGCAATCAAGAAGAAAAATCATTTACTTACACATTTACTTTCCTTGTCAGTTTTTATAGCATATGATATATTGTCGAGTTTTCTGCTAGGCCTATATGATAATACATTTTCGCTTCTGCAGGGCACTAATAGCATTCACCCCTGCCAGGTGTTTTGGCAGGCACATTTATGACGTGGTGGGACTTTGTTGCATCGTGAGCCAAAAATAAAATTCATTGTCAGCCAAGTGAGGTAAATCCTGTCTAGAAAGGCACTATGACAATGACTAACAGTGTTTAACACCACCTACATGTGTTTACACAGCCTTGTGATCTTAGCCTGCAGATGTAAAGGGAATTAAACTGAGAAAGACACTTCCTGTTCATGCACTGCATCCCTCATTTATTGTTCTTTTCTTATATTTATTTATTCTGTTGTTTTATGCATTAAATAATTTGTGTTTTGCATGTAACGGAATCAGTTATTGATTCATTTATCTGTAATTTATTGGTTTTGTCCTCCATACACCTGCCCGTCTTTCCTGGCAATGTATGATAATCTTTTTATCCTCAGAATAAAGTGAAAATTACATGTAATATTGCATGTATTAAATGTACTGTCTGATTCATAAAATTGACAGCTTCCACTCCATGTGACTCTTTGATCCTTATTTCTGTAAGCAAGTGATTTACTGTGCATGAATATATACGACATCCGAGCATCTTTGAATAAGCTGAAATAATATCTCATCTCATAAAATTATGGACCAAGACAACCCGCTATTTCTTGAGTAAGTAAACCAGTGTTGGAGAGCGCCATCGGGAATGAACAAATAAGAGGATTGTCCTGTTAAAATTAGTTTGGGATGCAGATAATACACAGAAGTGGCAAAGACGGATTAATGGTCAGCAGCTGTGAAAATAAAACATGATAAAGGTCAAGGAGGGGTGAGTATTTCTTATAAAAAACAGTATAAACACAACAATTAAACACTGTTTGAATATGAAGGTATATTACATTATTGTATTATTTTATTTATCAGTATGTCAATTAAAAAAATGACTAGTATAATTACATAAGACAACTTTATTTCAGTGTTATCTATAGCATTATGTGGCCTACTTGATTGGGCCAAGTCATTCATATAAATACTGAGAAGGTGCAAATATCTGTTTGCCCTCACAGGAGTTTTGTTTGATATGTTCGAGCTTCTTCACAGCAGTGCCAGATGAACCTAATAATGTTTGTGAGCTCAGTTATAACATAGGTTGCTCACATTTTTGGAGGACGTTTGAGCGCTTTGAGAGGGAGTCAGCAAGCTAATAATCCTCTTTACCTGTGAAATAATCAGGGATATGCAGACTTTTTGATTGGCTCAGTTTCAAAAAGTCGAACTTGACTGATATTGATATGATGCATCGTATGATATCTCTGAGATGTGTGCACATACTGTACATCTAAATATCATCATGCATGTACACAAACACACATAAATGTTTTAACTATGTCCCTGGGTGAAAAGCTGATCAGAAGATGCACTGTAAATATCAAATCAGTACCACTTTCTAATAAAACACCCTTCAGAAAGGGTTTATAATGCCTTTAGGGCTGTAACTAACAAGCATTTTCATTATCTATTAAGCTGTCAGTAATTTTCTTGATTAATCGATTAGTTATTTGGTCCATAAAATTGTTAAAAATGTTGAAAGCCCAGAATGTCTACAACCCAAAGATATTCTGTATACTGTTACAGAGGACTAAAGAAACGAGAAAATATTCACATTTGAGGAGCTGCAATCAGATAATTTGCATATTCAATTAGTCAAAACAATGATTATTAAACACTTTTCAAAATAGGTGGCAATTAATTTAATAGTTGACAAGTAATCGATAAGCTATTATTATGAATCAATCTTTGCAGGATGTCCAAACCATGCAGCATATGAAAATGTAGACTAGATAGATTACTGTTATTGTCTGTGAATGATTTAAAATATATAACTCAAGATAACTCAAACTGTCTGATGGGCTGGCTTATCTGAAAATGATAAAGGCATGACTCATAGTGCATTAAACAACATTTATAATTGCTTGACTTAGCTTTATTGATCCTAAATGGGGTAATTCTTGTTGCAGCAGCAGGTTATCAGGAATTGCACATGAACAGTACACAGTAATATACGCAAACACAGGAAGACAGGACAATAAAAAAAAAAGAACACAAGTAACAAAATTAATTTAAAACTTAAATTAGCTCAGTGCAGAATTGAAGAAAAAGCCTTAGCATAACCTAGATAGAAAGATATATTTATGGCAGCCATTCCCAAACTTAAAAATGCCACATTTTTAAATCTGAAAATCTTCTGCAGCCCACTGAAACCTTTTATCACAACTCTGATCAACACATTGAACTTATCCTACCAGGGAAGAATAACACATAATTTAAATCCAATGGCTTTGTTTTATTACTTCTGATTACTTAAAATCATACATATTTTATAATACTTTCAAACATTTAAAATTGTTATTTATTTCATTTTCATTTTACCCACCACCGAGCTGCAGCCCACACTTTGGGAGTCACTAATCTATAGTATTTATATAATACACAATATAAAGAATATACTAGAATACACCATAAATATCCTGAAATGTTAATTATAAACATCCTATATACATTAAACAAGAGTGCAAAGTTGGAGGGTATTTTTTTTTAATGCAAAGAGCTTTAGTAGTGAGTGGAAAAAATGGTAAATTTACGACCCTTAATTAATGCCTTTCTGACATAATGTAACATTTAAAACCCTTATAATTACAGTGCACACTTGTCTATGAGGATTAAATGACAAAGTTAAATCCTGTTTTTTTACATACAGGAAGTGAAGTACTCACCAGTGTCGGCTCGGGGGCGTGGTCGGCCGATTCTTTAATGACAGCACCCGTGTTTTGTTAGTTCAACGTTAGTTTTTTGTGGCTAATGCTTTCAGCTGCGTACTCATTCATTAAATATACCTACGAGCTCAAGTATTACACTGTATGAGACGGATATTTTAGTGTATTAGTATTTAAAGTATTACATTTCGTTCGCTGTAACTGTTTGCTGTTTGTTTTGTAGCTTAGCAGCTGCAGAAAGCTAACGCTAGCTAGCCAGGCTAGCTAGGCGGCTAGTGTAAGTTTTTAGCATCGCTTGTTGCTAAACTATTAGCCGGGGAAGACCATAATCCTTTAACGTTAATAAAGCGGACATAAGCTTCGTCTACACAGGTCATACGGGTGTCAGAAACGTTAGGAGGACTGACTTTAATGATGGCGTTCACTGAGGACGTCCCTGCAGATGAGTGGCCCTGAGACATGATTCAGCTGGATGAGTTAGCAGCAAAATGTCCTGCAAATCAACTAAAGTGGCCCCGAGTGTTGATTTCGACCACAGTTGCTCGGACAGTGTGGAATATCTGACGCTCAATTTTGGCCCTTTTGAGACCGTTCATCGCTGGAGAAGACTCCCACCCTGTGATGAGTTTGTTGGTGCAAGGTAACATGTTGTCAGATGAGTAGCTGCAGCTTTGTCTGAGTTCACTGAGTATTTCTGCATGTCCTTAATTCACCTTTAATGTCTTTTGCTCTGTTCAGGCGCAGTAAGCACACTGTTGTGGCATACAGGGATGCCATTTACGTGTTTGGAGGCGATAATGGGTGAGTAGTACTGGACACTGACTGGCATTTTCCCTTTATGCACACTACATCAGTGATTTCCATGTTTCCAGGACCTCTAACAAAACAGAAAATATAACAGGGATCCTGTCATGTATGTAGAGAAAGCTGGTTTCCACCATCAATGCTGTGTAAGCACAATATATTGATATTGCAATATATGAGTATCATAATATTAGATGAATATCATTTCCTTGGTTTATAGGCTGAGTTGCAGTGATACCAGATTGTTCTAGCTATTCTATTATTTGTCCCACTCCACTAAGTCATTATATCTACGGTGCAGATGATTATTTATCATAAATCTAACTGTGTTCATTAACTGATAATGTATTTTTTAAAGGAGTAATATAAATTGCAATATCAGTGTGTCGGCCGATAAGCTTTAAACAGAGTATAAAATACAGAATATAGAATTAAACTGACCCTCAAAAGTGTTAAACACTTAGGATTTTGCAGCTTAATAATGAACTGTATTGTCCAAAATTATGTCAGGGCATTGAAACGGTAAACTTTAACTGGTGTTTTTAATATATGTAAATAATTATAAATAAAATGAAACACAAATATTAAACATGAATTGAGAAAAAGGATCAAATGCACATAAAATGCTGCCTATATAGCTAACAAATAAAAACAATATGCGTTATTTTCTGTTGAAAAAGTTTTCATATAGGCTTAGAACATATATGCTGACACTGATATAGCTGTAATAGGGCAATATTGGGCTGATAACATTGGTTGACTGATACTGACTGATATTGGTTGGGCTCTAGTGTTAATATTTTGTGAAAGCACCAATAGTCATCTTTAGATATTGTCACACTATTGATTTTGTCCACATCGGCCCAGCCCTGCTGTTTTGGGAGGTTTGTGTAGAACAATGGATTATATTCTACAAGATCACAGTATGTTTGCACTATTTGAGAATTAATGTTATTTTAGAGAAAATGTGTGTATCAAGATATACATTGTGTATCGTGGCATAGCCTAAAAATAACAAGATATTATTTTTAAGCCATATCACCCAGCTCTATGTAAAATTAATTAAAATTAAGGGGATGTGTGAATGCGTGTGCTCAACTGGTGGGAGGAAGATTTACAAAATAGTTATAGTTTGTTAGATTAGAACATAATATATGAACTATTTTAGATTTTAGAATTCAAATATTACTTCCTTGAACTATGAAGCCTTTTGTAAAATAAATAAATCATTAAATAGAATTTTTTTTTTCTATTTGCACTACATCACATGCATTTGAAATGTTTTCTGTCGCCTAATAGGAAGAACATGTTGAATGACTTGCTCCGCTTTGATGTGAAGGACTGCTCATGGTGTCGGTAAGATCACATCAGTGCACCATAAAAGAGCAAATAAAAGAACTGTAGACTGTAATGTAATTTAAATGATATATACATGATGTATATGTCGTTCTCTACAGAGCCTTCACCACTGGAACTCCACCTGCTCCCAGATATCACCATTCAGCTGTTGTCTATGGCAGCAGCATGTTTGTTTTTGGTAAAATCTTTAAGCTCATGTCCTTCATAATCAAACATCATTTTTCTACCCAAACTCAGGTGATATTGATGCTATAATTCTTTGAATTGTTTGCTATAATGCTTGACTTGATATGTTTCAGGTGGCTACACTGGAGACATATACTCAAACTCAAACCTGAAAAACAAAAATGACCTTTTTGAGTACAAATTTGCAACAGGACAGTGGACTGAATGGAAAGTGGAGGGGAGGTAATGCATTTAAGATGTTTAATTTGTGTTTCTACAATAGATTTTTTTTATCAACTGTTTCAAAGCATGTCATCCTGGAATAAAACGCTCGTTTTATTCTTTCTTTTATTTTCTTTTAATTACTTTGAGGGAATTTCATTTAAGGGCACAACTAGTAATGCATTTAGGATTTTCTTTCAAATTCAAAGGGGCTTTAATTGTATGGCAAACAGATGTTTACATCGCCAAATAAAATAAAAAGGCAAAAGAAAAATTGATAAACAGAAGAATAATAATTTTGCGATCAGTGTATAGGCCTGTGCAAATAACTTAAACTTGTCTTGCATTAAAAAAAAGTGCAACATTTTTCATGTTTTCTCTGCATGTCTTTTTTCAGTTTCTATAATTGATGCATATTGTAAGCAGTCCTTGTTGCAAAATTACCTTTTTAACTTTAAATTGCCGTGAACAGTGTCTTTGTGAACTTTGTATGATAGATGTGGAAATCAGTTTAAACCAACATTATTCTTTACAAAAGTTTGTGTATTTTTGGCATGAATCAGTAAAAAACAGAAAACTCAGCCAGTAGGATATCAGGATTCAGCCCTGCTGTCTGTTGTCTCTCTTTCAGCTTGCCAGTGGCTCGGTCTGCACATGGGGCCACAGTCTATAGTGATAAACTGTGGATATTTGCTGGCTATGATGGGAATGCCAGGTATGTTTGACTTTTCTTTGCTTTTGCCAGAGTTAACTGATTATTTTTTGTGTTGAATATTGACCTGTTTTTTTTTCCCCCATGTGCAGGCTGAACGACATGTGGACCATCAGTCTGCAGGATCGAGAACATGCATGTTGGGAGGAGGTACTATAACCAGAAGAGCATTGATAGTTGAACACAACACTGAACTGTAGGTGATGACGTCTCTGTCTCTGCCTTTGTGTCCATCAGATCGATCAGAGCGGTGAGATTCCTCCATCTTGCTGTAACTTCCCTGTAGCCGTGTGCAGGGACAAGATGTTTGTGTTTTCTGGTCAGAGTGGAGCCAAAATCACCAACAACCTCTTCCAGTTTGAGTTCAAAGGCCACATGTGAGTGTAGCCCTCACTTGTGCCAGTCCTGTAGTTGTCAGCGATACATGGGACTAATCATTACTCCATCTTCTCAGGTGGACACGCATCCCGACCGAACACTTACTGCGGGGCTCCCCTCCGCCTCCACAGAGACGTTATGGCCACACTATGGTTGCCTTTGACCGCCATCTGTATGTGTTTGGAGGAGCTGCTGACAACACTCTGCCCAATGAGCTGCACTGCTACGATGTGGACTCTCAGACCTGGGAGGTGATCCACCCCAGCCTGGACAGTGAGGTATGAACTTAATGCAGTTACAAAGAACTGTGTCAGTACACAATGGAAGTGGTTAAATTTCACAAATGTGTTTTGTAGACATTAAAAAACAAGAACATATCGGTCCTTAGTTATTATGAAAGTGGACATCTGTGCACATTTTGGATTTTATGCACTTATTGGAAAGCTGGACTGGAAAAGATGCACGCTGTGTGCAAAATCTGCCTCACAAAAATGAAATACTTCGGTAGCGTTACTACAACGAGTTTGAGAAGGATGTTAGCCGCTTTCACACTAAGCTAACGTCTGCACTCGTAAAGAATACCGCAAGCCAAGCTAATCAGCCAAGAATTGAGGAGGTGCTTTCGATTTTGCCATCCATGTCTGAGAGAGGGAAGAGAATCACCTAATCTGTGGCAGCTTTCATAGCTAAGGAGGTGAGGCGAATCATACACATGACTAACGCACAGATACTGGTACTTTAAAGATGCAGCTTCTTATGTTATAGACTGTTGTAGTCCAGATTTATCTGACTGCTTGTATTAATTCATTAAAAAGTCGCCACATGCAGTAATATAGGAAATTCAGGATGAGATACATTGATGCATTAAGAATCGTTGTGCATTTGAGTTGTTGGCTGGTGAATCATGATCAAATCATGACTCCAGTAAAAATTCGCAGCCCTGTTGTCTAGAAAACGCGGCGATTGAGTGAATCTAGTCGTGTACTTGGCAGCAAAATCAATGCTGATCATCATAATATGGAAGCTCCTTTAGTTCCGTCCGGGATATCCGTGTAAACACATTTGTAGATGATTCCTTAACTGCATATTTTGAAGCCATGCTTTTGAATGATTTCCTTACATTTTCTTAAATACAAAAGTTGAATTTCCTCCGTGCGTGCCTCCTCAGATGCCAAGTGGGAGACTCTTCCACGCTGCTGCTGTAATTCAAGATGCCATGTACATCTTTGGAGGAACTGTGGACAATAATGTGCGCAGTGGGGAGATGTACAGATTCCAGGTCAGTATCAAACACATTCATTGCTGAAATATGCAAGCACACGCTCTAAATACTTTGCATCATTTGGACACTGTGGTCAAAAGCCTTTCATGTCTGTAGAACGTATATATGAACTTGAGCCATAAAGCTTGTTTTGAGTTCTTTTAATAGTCATGTAAAATATTATTTTTTTGTTGTTGCAGTTCTCCTGCTACCCAAAGTGTACTCTCCATGAGGACTATGGCAAACTGTGGGAAAATCGTCAGTTCTGTGATGTGGAGTTTATTCTGGGCGAGGTGGGTTTTCATGGTCGGAATGTGACACTGCTGATTAAAATTACAACGTGATTTTTCCATCTGTTTGACTCCTTGTTGTGTTGTTTACAGAGGGAGGAGAGAGTCTTGGGGCATATTGCCATAGTGACTGCAAGATGTCAGTGGCTGCGCAAGAAAATCCTGCAGGCTTGGGATAGGCAGCGACAGGTCAGAGCCATGCAGCACAAGTACACTTCATTTCCTCTGAGACAAGGAAGATGATCATTGTTGTTATAAGATATTTATACACATGAAACAAAATCATGCAAATCCCTCACTCACTTGAAGACCAGGAACAAACAATAACAACATGTAAAGAAGAGGTCATGATACCAATATTGTGTTGAGATAACTCCCAGCTCCTCTGTCATCATTCAAATTTCTAGAGCTGACACAAAGGCTTCGCAGCTTTGAAACGTCTACCAGTAATCAACATCCAGATCAATATTCAAATGCTGCTCAAATGAGGTTTTTTTTGGAAGAGAAGAAGAAGACATTGCATTGGCTGCACTGAAAATGAGACAAAGAATGAGAAATGTAGCTTCCAATGATGTTTAATTTGTTTCAAAATCCATGCACATAAAAAAAACAGGCGGGTGCATGTGATATGAGTACACAGATCATTTCTGCTCTGCATGTACAACGTGCAGGCTTGACCGTCCGTACACGCTGTGGCTGATGTCTCCTTTCCTCGCCTCTCATTAGACTCATAACTACAGTAATAACAAAGTACATGGATAAATAAGTTTGAGGAAAATCTCCGGGTAATTCTCGTTGAAGTTTTGGAGCCCAAAAATGATATTCAGGACAGCCCTACAAATATCAAACCTTCATAAACTAACACAAGGTTGAACTGGAGGAAAGCAGATGACTTCTGTCCAAATTAATTCCAGTTAAGGAAGGATGCACCTCTGTCCCACTAGCACCTATCACAGTATCATAATCTTTGCATTAAGCAATTAACAGTGTCACAATATTTTATTCTGTATTTCAAGGTTATTATAGTTAATTGAAACTAAACGAAAAACAAAAACTAGATGAGAAGAAACATTTTAGTTAACTGAAATTAAATGTTTATTGAGACTAGGATGTCCACAACTGTGAGTTAGTTGCCTCCAGAAAGTGTTATGTTTGTAATCATAATACTTATTCTGAACTTCTCAAATATTGCCCCTGATAAATACCACCAATATTATAATAAAAAAAACTTTTTAAAAACATTTTTAAAGAATAGAACTAAACTGAAATGAGTACATCCACTGTAGAAAATAACTGAAACTAAACTAAAAAAAGAAAACTAATAAAAAATACAAAACTTGAATAACTCTGCCACATTGACAATCACAATTAAGCACTAACTGACTGACTTAATGCACAGATTGAAGCTGCGGACAGCATAAGAAACACCAGGCATGATATAAAAAATAGTTGTAACAGTAAGAGGTCACTGCTGGAATGTTAAACAAAGTGTTACATACTAAAGTGTTGCATAATCTGTGTGCAGAAGACCAAACACGAGAGCA
>JAJHUR010115882.1:0-21656 GCA_027495735.1 Lutjanus campechanus | reverse complement strand
TTCAACCATAAGATGGTTGAATATCATTCAGATTGAAATGGAGATTAGATTTAGATTATAACCACTGTCAATCAATAACTAGCTACTAGCTGTGAATTATGTCTGGAGGCGTTACAGCTGGAGCCCAGGGGAAAAACTATAATAGTCTGTTACAGTATGCTTTAATTTGTTTTAAAATTTCAAAATGAAATCAAACCAGCCCTAATGTGAGAAAATGTTCGCAGTTTATCAGTTAATGGTTAATTATTCCCCAAATGGAAGTCAACTGCGCCAAATCAACAATCTGAGGCATCTTCATCAGTAACAAATTCAGCCCCAGTTTGTGCCTCACTGTCTATCTGTCTATCTGAAACTATTCAATGATCATCACATTAAATCAGATCATATTACAATAAAACGAATGCAGTCACCAACGCCAGACACTCCAACAGACAAATATTTGTTATATATGGAGGGCTAGACCATAGCTGGAGCACACTGTATGTGTGATAGCACCACCTAGCTTTTGTTTCCTCTTCATTTAAAGTAAGTAAGATAAGTTAAATAAAAGAATGAATGAATAAATAAATAACTAAATAAATAAATAAATGCCATGATGGACAAGTAAATCTAGCAACTCAGTGGTAAAAACTATTTTGATATATGATTAATGGTTAAAGTACTTTTTCATGCAAAAATGCTGTTTTCAGTTCCTAATTTATAGAGATTTCCACAACTTCTGTTTATTTTTATTTTGTTTATTTATTTTTGTTGGTATTTGAAAGCTGCTAATAAATAAAACAATTTTTTACGGACATAAAAATCAGCTTCGGGCAAGTACATTTTAAAAAACATTAACGTTGAATCTGGTTGAAATTTGTCCAGCAAAAATGCCAGCCTGTGGTTAAAGATTCTTAATTGTGAGGATTAGGGCTCCAACTGATGATTATTCTCATACTCAATTAACTGGTTGACTATTTTCTCAATTAATTGATTCAGAGTTGTTTGTCTTGTTTTGTTCACAATCCAAAGATATTCAGATTGCTGCCTCAGAGGGATCAAGAAACCAAAAAATATTCACATTTAAGAAGCTGGAATCGACTTTCATTCCTCTCTGTTTAAAGTGAAGAAAAGTAAATAATGTGTCTGGCTGTAGCTTCATGCTGCAGAAACTTCAATTTGAATTTTTTTCTTAAAATATTACTCAAACCGCTTAGTATAATCAAATTTTTATTGCAGGTTAAAGTAAATCAGTGGAGGCACCTTATGGCCCATGTTTAAGAAGCCTGTAACAACAAACCGATATCTTTTACTGTCACTGTCAGATAAAGCCAAACTTGTCAAATATAATCAAACAAAAAACAGTAGCATTTCACTGAAACATTAACATTTTTACATACAAGATGATTAACCTATTAATCAGAAAAAACATCATTAGATTAATGACTATAGAGATTAATAGAGATAATCAATCTCACTCATAGTGACATTATCTTGTGTTGTGCATAGTGTTCTGCATATTCTATTATCCCTTGCTTTTATTGGACAGTCACGTTGCTTTTCACTGATTCATGTCCGTCAACTCTGTGAGTGTACTCATTTACAGCATGAAGAACTTACTAGAGGTATTTGTGAGTATGAAAGTCATCATAACTCATTTCCAAGGCATCAACACAGATGATGTGAGAATTCCACTGCAGTTCTGTCTGTCATCTTGTTTGACATGTAACATCTTATAAATGACTATTTAAAATAAAACTGACAAAAACAAACAGTAAGATGAATCTGCTCTTCTCAGTCTCAATCTTCATTCCATCACTGTTTATATCAGCTGCCATCAGAAACACAACAGACTCGGGTTGAAAACGGAGCACAGAGCACCACTTACTGAATGAGTCTGTGCTTTAAAAGTATTATAGTGTTTCTACTGTCAGGCCCACGCAAACGTGTAAATGTGTTGATGTTCGCAATTTAGTTTTGGTGAAGCAAACGTGGTGCTGTAACCATGGCAACTAATCTAGTGCATGCACATGCAAGGCCACCCCTCATTTCACGACCAGCACTGCTAGGTCCGACCTCCATATACCAACATTTACACATGTTTTCCAGCTGGAAGTGGCACAATATCCCAGTTCTCTCCCAGAACACCAGCTGTTATTAGACACAACAAGCACCTCTTGGCCACAGGGGAATTTCATGAAAAATGATGCCGTTTTTAAGTCAGGTGTGATGGTCATGTTTACACAGAAGCACATATGTATGCATGCGAGCAAAGGTGAGTTTATTGATTACATTGACCATGCTCTCAAGGAAGAAGCAAACACAAGGGATACATGGTCTCCTTGTTTTGCACCTTTCAATATGACTCGGCCTCCTGTTTTTTAACTAATTATCTTCAGAGAAATTATTGTAAAGCCCTTACCATATAGCCTTTTTTGACACTTCAAAATTGTTGTTCCTTGGCAGACCAAAGCTATTATGATTTTGCATTTCTGGGTAGTTTGATTTGGCAAAACAAACTCCTTACTCACCCCTGAGGTGTGCCAACAAAATGCAGGATGGTTTTATGGGGTCCATCCAGCACTGCAGCAACTGCCCGACATTCTTGATGTCTCATCTGTTTTCTGATGTGTGTCAGTGCATCGAGTATAAGCTGACATGACGGTATCCAGAAACATAGGGAGGTGGGAGAGTAAGCAGTATGGCTGCCAGGCAAACACCAGCTGTTACGGTTGGTTATGTGAGGAATCACTTTCCAGGCACAGTAGATTGATCAGTGGAGAGATGAGGAGAGGGTAGAAAGCCATGAATCTCATACTCTTCACCATAAACTCTGTATTTCATACAGCTTTTAGTTTCCTAGATTTGTTACTTATATTTGCTCTTAATGTTTTAGCTACTAAATCCCCCCTAGCAGTGCCCAGGAACAGACCAGCATACACAAAGCTTCTTAACCTGTCAGAATTTATGGATTTACAGTGTATTAGAAATTTATGTCAACCTGTGTGTCACAGCAGAAGCATTCATCTTCACATGCAGACTATGCCTGCAGTGCAATTGACACATCACACAAGCTGGACTGTTTCCAGAGACGGTTTGCTACCTCTATACTATACTACATATACAGTATATCTATACTACCTCTGTGGCTGCTTTGAATACAGTATGTCTATACTATCTACTGCTGAGGCATGGATATCACTGAACAGATGTTATCTTTCTTTTTAGCTTTATGTGATATTTGTCTTGGCTTTTTTAGGTTTTTGGTGGTATCTGCTGTGTACTGAATACATCAAATTAAAATTTTCTGAGCAGCTGTATAATATTGCACCAATAATATATCTGGTGCTGGAGAAATATATTCTCCCCTTTTTTGTTACCTAAAGCTAACACAAGGAACTTTAATTTTGTGTTGTTTTTGATCTTGTGTTGAAAAGCGGTAGTGCTTCCCCCACCATAACCACAAACATAAAATTAAAGAAAAATCTTCTCCTGTTTCCTTTGAACTGGCCTACTAACTACTCACTGTAACTCAGTTTTATCTGATTTCAAGGAAAATCCAACCTGGTGGCAGGTATTGAGATTATAGAAATACCCAATCTTCTCGCTGATGGTCTTGTTAACTTATGTAGGTCATATAGAGGAAGCAGTATTAAATTGAGACTGTTTCATAACCAGTGAAAGAAAACCTTCTAGTATATTTAAACACCTTATTATAACGACAGTTCTGATAAGGATTCTTTTTCATAAAGAATTCTGACCAAGATATGCATGGTCATTTTACTGTTTGAAAAGCAAATGTCAGTGCCAAGCGGGTTGAAAAATAAAGCCAATGTGCCAGAAACTGCAGTTTACTTGAGGCTGACTCCGAAAAAGGAATTTGTCCCCTTTTAGACCTCCATATTGAAATGCACATCTTCACAGCAAAGATAAACAGGTTAACAGCCTGATACAAAAAAAACAGTTTTGGTCTGTATAGCTGATTCGCCTGTACAGGAGGTGATTTTATATATAACTCACTTATTCAAATGATATTAAAGCTTAAAGTTATGCATAATTAGGTAGTGCCCATTGGGTGCCATCACAGGTGGCTCATTGCTAGGTAGCCTGCCTCCGTCCCACCCATGCTCTACCTCTTTGTCCATTTTTGGATCAACCAGGACTTTGTTGGAGTCAGACACTACCAAGGTGGTGATGGTCAGAGCTACCACACTGAGAGCTTTAAAACAGATTTCAGAAACCTTTGAATGATATCACTAATGCTCTGTCCATATTTTATGCAGTCTAATATTAGTGCTCTCAAGTGAGAAACTCTGTAATAGAGGCACCTTCTCTATAATTTCATGTATTTTCAGGGCAATATGCCAGATACATGGATATGTTGTCGATAAACTATTATGGACCAATTTATTGGCCTTGCATATTTCTCAGTCAGTCTAAATTAAGATAATGAAAGCTGATTTTTATCTGCTTTTCTATGGTCTAAGTAATTATCTTCATCAAACCTGTTCTAACTGGCTTTCATGCCACATTAAATATCTTCAATTTTCATCTGAAAACTGATGCTTAAATTACATCTCCCATTTTCTTGCTACAAACCCAACACTAACATCTTTCTTTTTTATTGCCTGTTTGCTCCTCTACAGTATATTTAACTGTGCGGTGTTTCAGTTTCAACATGCTTCCATATGTCATGTGTGATTGGCGATCAATACACATTCACTTGATTAGTATAATTAATAGGAGGGCTGGCAAGACTGGATACATATTGATTTTGTTCCAAGTGACCCAGGTGATTGGTGTACGTGTGTTGTGCTTGATATGTGATATTTCCGACATCCTGTCACACACAGCAAAGTGTGGAGTCAGCTGTTCTGCATGCCGTAATCGCTTAGCACTCACAGTCAATACATTTATCTTGTCATTTAATAGTTAATCTACAAACAATTTGTGGACATAATCCAGAAATGAAATCTTTTTCTTTTGATGCTGTACTGTCATCCATGACCTGTGTTTTCATTTGCACCCATCATGAAATCAGTAAAACTTTTAATAACAGGATTTCCTTAAAAAGTCTTCAGAGGTCTTACATTTTAATCAAAAAGTCTTCAAAAATATTATTTTTAATTATGATTGGTCTTATATTGAGGTGATGTCATATTGTCCAGCAGAACTTACTTATTTAAATATTATATTTGTTTTTCTACAGCCTCAGCTCAAAGTGTTTTACATTTTCTTTGTCAAGGTCTTTAAAATGGAAATAAAGAGCATTAAATCTGATATCTGAATCTGAACAGTGTGCACAAACCCTGAATAGTTGTTTTTTTGCATCATGTCCTCCTGTTGATGCCTACAGGAGCAGAATAGATCTAATGGAAGTGTGTGGAGAAAGACAAAAAGGAACCTGCAAAACATAAAGGAAAGTGAAGTAATGAAATAAAAAGATTGTTCACTTTTGATGTGTAAGTGTCAAATCCTTGGAAAAACAACAACAAAAAGAATATATGACTTGTGCAATTTGAATTTGTCAGTATCCTGCAGAAATGTATGTACTTACCTTGATAACAAATTAATACCCACATTTAGTTCATTAAATCCATTATGCCAGTTGCATAGTTTTTTTTTTTAAGTTAGAGCCTCTTGAAGAACAAATCAAAAACAAAACTAGCAATTTCAGTTTCTCAAACCCATGTTTCAAAGGAGCCAGATACCTTTTTTTGTTTAAATTACTTTTTATTGTAAAACAAATGATTTGTTGGCATTCTGACCTGAATTGCCAATTTGTGTGCTTTGTGTCAATTTGTGAACAACCTTCTCTTGAAGAGCACAACGTTTTGCTGCCTGCCAGTGTGTCTGAGCCAAGGATTTAGATAATGACTAGATCAGTGTCAGAGAGCTATCCAAGTAGATATTCCTCCCACTATTTCCATGTCATATTATCGTGGTGGCTCACTCCTGTTTTTCTCCAGCCTGTGCCAGGATTTATGGGCTTATCACAGGGAATGGACTGTGTTTAAGGTCTTTCAAAGTACTCTTATGATGATAAGACATTTCAAAACTTCTACATACCAAACCTTGTTTTTGTAAATGCAAATTAATTTAGACTTCAGTTGTGACAACAGTCAGTCTGTGGAGATGAGTAGGACTGGCTTTGAAGATTCAATACAGACCAATAACAAACTGCAAATACCAAAAGTTGGCAGCTGTTGTTTACTCGTTCTTTGATCAGATCTCTCCTGACATCATGATTTTGCCTGTTTTATTTGACAACATTTAACATATGAGAAGCTTGACTTGTCTTTTAAATTATGTAAGGGATCTTGGAAAAATGTTTGTATTCCTCAAAGCATGTATGAAAAAAAGTATTGGGACTGAAACTCATCACTATATTGGCAATTGTATCAGTATATTTCAAATAATACCCTAGAAATTAGTATAGAAAGCTCAACATTTAAGCTAAAGTCTTCATGAACAGTCAAACATCTAGTGAGCAAATAAGAAACAAATGTCTTCCATTGGAGCCAATGGCCCAAATAAAATCTTACTGGACTCAGATAGCAAGAAAGACGGCCTGAAGGAGAGTCATTTGGTAGCATGTGCAAGCATGCGCACATAAGAGGCTGAAAGCTCAAATATTTTATCAAGGTTCATTGCAGTTTGTTTTGAAAGTGCACTTTCTTCCCTCTCGTTGTCAGAACATGTGGGTTCTCCTGATGGACCATTAATCTAAAGACGTCACCTGATAACAAATTGTCCACTGAAACATTAGAGGGCTTTAAATTTGAAATGGATACAAGAAGTGTTGAGATTGTATTAACATCGTAAATGCAGTAACTTTAACAGGGCAAATGGGAGCGCATCAGAATGAGGCTTCGTACTGAAATATTGTGGTGACGGCTCACATCATGCCTGGACTGAGTAGTCGCTTATGTCAGGGGTTCCCAAAGTTTTTCATGTCAAAGACCCCCTCAATAGATAACGGACCCCCAATCTGAGAGGATTTTGTCTTAAGGATTTTTTAGGTTTTAAGAGAAATTCTTTATAGTCAATAAATTATCAAACTAAAATCACTATAAATTATTATCAATCAGATGTCCAACCAAATTGCTTTGGTCGTTCCACCTTCCAAAAAATGTGATAAAAGTTAAAAGTTGGTCTCTGAACCCCAGTTTGAAAACCACTGTGTCATGTTATTTGTTTAATGTTCAAAAAAGCAAATTTTACTTTTTGTTTGTGGTTCATGTTGGTAGCCCAATTGTCATATTTTGTCCTTTTTCTTTTTTTACTGGTTTATAGTTGTAACCATTTGTGAGGTGGCTGTTACATTTCTTGACCCCAGCAGTATTTTGTCACTGTGTTTTTGAAGTGTTGAATGACACTGAAGGATTGTCATTCCTGAGAGCTGTTTATATCTGTCAGTCCATGTTGCTTGTCACTCTTTGAGGAAATTATGCAATTGGCAACCCAGTAGAAACGGGTCCATGACTCACTTTTAGTCTCAACCCTAAATTTTTGAACATTGCTCTAAGCTTAAAATATAATCCTTGCAGCAGTCCAAAAATCAAATAGAAACCAGTGCCACAGAGAAAAATGGGACACAGGGTGTTTTGTGTAGAACTGCTCCATTCTGGTACAAGCCAAAGATGTGAGATATAAAAGAATATGATCATTTCAAAGTTGTCTGAGATAAAACAAACAAACGATTTTTGATATATTCCCAAATGTGGGCATCAAGATAGAGCTGCATTCATACCCTCATCCTGAAAAGTCAGATCAGTGTGAAAAACCACCCACAAATGATCGTATGTTGGCAGGGACTTCTTTGCAGGAAATGGCTGAGACTTATTGCTGAGAGGTAATCAATTTCGAGACCCCCAGCACTTGACATCATGAAGTCACTTTCTTAAAATGTCAAGAGTAGCTAGATCATTGGCCTTTAAGATGAGACACGGTCAGGCATAGGTGGTGTCGCAATGAAATTATGCATTTTGTGTTTTACACTGCCATGAGGAAGCATGTAGAAAGAAATAGATTAGACAAATAATGGCACCTTGTGGCACAACACGTGCTGTGTTTGCTGAGGAGGAGGAGGTGTTGCCATTGGTGATTGAGAAGGTTGTATTGGAAAGGCATGAAGCAGTCAAGAGCAGTGCCGGTGACACCTACCCACTGCTTATGAGCATTAATTTAAAACAGGATGGTTGATGCTGCTGACAGATGCACTGTGGGCTAAAAGGATTAAAGCAGTGCTTGCTTCTGTTATTAAAGGCTGGGTTGGAAAGGTTAGTTTTAAAATGCATTGCAATACAGTTCCTGATGAATTAAAAATACACTTAAACATGTACTCAGTGACCTAATCCAGGTATCACAAAATTAATGTAGCTTGATTATTTTGTTACTTTTGGATTACCTCAACACCAAATATGGTGAAATTGTTTAGTCTTATATAATGTTTTATGTTCATTGTTTTACATTTTATGTTCCCTTGTTTTGTGTAACATTATACTGTTTGCATTTAACACTCAGACATCTAGTAAACTGACAAACTTATTTCTGCATCACCTCCTACAGTCCTAAAACATGTCTCAGCAGCAGTAGTAGTAGAAGCATTGACAGGTTGGCATAATTAACATTAGTAGTTCATCTGTGTAGCAAACATCAGTGGTTGCTCTATGAAGCCAAAGTTAGCAGTTGCTCTATGTCGTTAACATCAGTGGTTGTTCTGTGTAGCTAGCATTAGCAGTTGCTCTGTGAAGCCAAAGTTAATTGTTGGTCTGTGTCGTTACTATCAGTGGTTGCTCTGTGAAGCCAAAGTTAGCAGTTGGTCTATGTCGTTACTATCAGTGGTTGCTCTGTGAAGCCAAAGTTAGCAGTTGGTCTATGTCGTTACTATCAGTGGTTGCTCTGTGAAGCCAAAGTTAGCAGTTGGTCTATGTCGTTACTATCAGTGGTTGCTCTGTGAAGCCAAAGTTAGCAGTTGGTCTATGTCGTTACTATCAGTGGTTGCTCTGTGAAGCCAAAGTTAGCAGTTGGTCTATGTCGTTACTATCAGTGGTTGCTCTGTGAAGCCAAAGTTAGCAGTTGGTCTATGTCGTTACTATCAGTGGTTGCTCTGTGAAGCTAGCATTAGCAGTTGCTCTGTGAAGCCAAAGTTAGCAGTTGGTCTATGTCGTTAACACCAGTGGTTGCTCTATGAAGCCAAAGTTAGCAGTTGGTCTATGTCGTTAACATCAGTGGTTGTTCTGTGTAGCTAGCATTAGCAGTTGCTCTGTGAAGCCAAAGTTAGCAGTTGGTCTATGTCGTTAACACCAGTGGTTGCTCTATGAAGCCAAAGTTAGCAGTTGGTCTATGTCGTTAACATCAGTGGTTGTTCTGTGTAGCTAGCATTAGCAGTTGCTCTGTGAAGCCAAAGTTAATTGTTGGTCTGTGTAGCTTATGTTAGCAGTTCTGTGTAGCTAATATTAGCAGATGTTCTGTGCAGCTAATGTTAGCAGTTGGTCTTAAATGGGTCTGTTATTTGATCACATCTTTTTTCTGTAAGTGTAATGAAATACAGTTGCTTTTTTTATATCCTAATTACATAATCCTGTCACATGTAATCCATTACTCCTTGAACCTGATTAAAGGACAGTAATGAAGTGTGTGTCTGTTTTACTTCTCAGTGATTGATAGCACTGCATACATGTCTGCAAGTCATGTTACAGCCGCTCTTGTTTGTTTGCTGCTCGCAGTGTGCTGTTGTTGATTTTCATGCATCAGAGTGAGCTCCCACTTGTGTTTCTGTTGTTCTTCCTTGATCCTCTTGTTCCCCAGACTACACTAGACACAAGCCTTTAAAACCTGTTTCTTTTTCATCTGCTTTGCTTTCATTGGCACACGCCGTAGCTGCAGAAGTGAGTCTAAGCACCAGATATATAAAATGTTGTTTGCTTACAATCTGTTCAACCACTGTCACTTTCTTTGCGTCCTCAGTGTCTGACACATAATGTTCTGCTCGGTGTGCTGCATTGATGTTTTTTTTAAGAATACTGCAGCAGCTTTAAGATGCTCACTGGCAGTTCCGAATGTAGAATTGTGGAGTATAAATCAAGCATCCAGGTCACATGAATGTGTTGACGTTGCTTGTTAGCACACGTAACACAGGATTAAAGACTGTTAACATTGGCTGTACATTCAGAGTGCAGTGAGCATCCATACACTGCAGAGCGAAGCAGTGACGCTACACCACTCCCTGTGAGGCTGATGACCTACTTTTCCACTCCAGGCGATAACATACTGTACTCCATCCAGCCATGTAAAATTCCTCTATCACTATCCACTCTGCATGTGAAAAAAAAAGGGGGGGGGGGCTGAAACACCTGCATGTGATGATACAATAAGCTAACCAGTGTCTTTGTTCCCTCTGGCAACCAGAAGTTGTGGAGAAGCTGCATGAAATAATTCAAAGACTGCCGCTATCTGCAGGTCAATAAAAGGAGGATGGGGAAAGGCTTGATTTCAGGCTGGCTGAAAAAAGAGGAGGCTGTTAATAACAGCCTGCTGACAGAGGGCAATGTACTAGAACCAAGTAGGTTGTAAAAAAAAAAGAAAAGAAAAACAGCTCCACTTATAAATGAGTGTCTTGGATTAACTTGCTTTCTCTTCCACAAACATGCACAGACTGAGGCTGATCAATGTGTTTTTCTTCTTGGTGTCACCTTCAGGCAAAATGTTAATTTTTTTGCCTCACGTGGTAATAATCAAAGAACAGTAAAGTTATTCCTAACAATTGTGTTTGCTGGTGTACAATGAGCATTACATCCTCATATGGCTCATGATTTCATGAGCCTAATTCAAAAGTTTGACACATGTTTGTGTATCAGCTGTGACAGCTGGCTGGTATTATTTTCACTAGGGCTGCACGATATAGTAAAAAAAAGTCATATTGTGATTATTTTGACAGAAATTATGATTTCGCAGTATGATTAGTGGGAATGATCATTTTTGCATTACAATTTTCATTTTTACTGAAACAAAACTATTAAAAGCATGATGATGTAACATTTATTGAGATCTGTACCAGAAAGTACCAGTTTTCTTTCATTTGAAGAACAAGATTTGTAGACTAGGGCGTCTCTGCAGCACTACAGTACTTCATAATGATGCTGTTGTCTCTCTCAATCTTTTTGTCAAAAATTGGAACCCCTGTTATCACCATGTTGTCTGTGTGTGTGTCGTCATGGCAAAATGTCCTGGCAGAGTCGGTCCTGACCTCCCTGGGGCCCTAAGCAAAAATTCTGCTAAGGGGCCCTCTTACCAGACCTGAGAACCATGTAAACCATTTGCTGTTGCCACACAGTCACACCTGACAGCCAAGTGCTCCCACTACAGTCCACATCACTTACTAATAAAACACATCAGAGTTCACCTCATTTACTCTGGTGATGTTATTTTGTCTTTTGTTCTGCTTCATTCTCTCATCAAAGTTGTAAACACTGATACCAACTGTGACACAAGGGGGAGGCGGAGCCCTTGCGTACCTCGCGGGGCACTTGCATAGTGTGCAGTATAGGCCCGACTGGTTCTGGGTCATGGAGACACCTACTATGACAGGAACTAGCAGAAACAGAAGCAGTTTTGAGTATTTTTACGGCTGTTTGTATGTCTTTGCACAGATTTTGTCAACATGATAGCATCACAAACATTGATGACACAGTTGTGAAACTTTACAGGTAGCTGAGATCAACATGAAGGCCAAGGATGGGTGTGGTCAGACCCATGAGTACTGATGTAATAATGTAGTAATGACTACTGAGTCCTCATGGGTTGGAATGTCAACATGTTGACAGGCGCCATAGTTGGTGTGATCCCATCACAGACTAGTCTGTAGCTCTGTTGTCATCACCTCTACCAAGGTAATTTTGTCTGGCTTTGATTTGGTGTGGGACAGACAGTGTACTGAGGGTTTTTAGAGCTTTTTTGCTCGTAACAGCTGCCTGCTGCTGCAAACAACATGAATGAGAGAATGAATTAAACCAATGTGATGTGAAACCAAAACCATAAAAGATGGTAAAATTGTCCATAGGTCTGAGGGGAACTGAATAATTGATAATTACCTTTCACATTACACTTAGTCATTTGATCTATTGTTACTTGGTTACCCTTTTTTTCTTTGATTGAGTTCAGGGCTTATCAGTTGTGAAGATCATCTCTGCACATCTGAACTGTGACCTATCACTATTTTTTCTTTATTTTTAAGGCATTGGAGCCTCCTATGTGCTTCCAAGCACACTTGTAAACATTTAAATTGTTGTCTTACTATTATGTCACATTACAAATTGTTATCAACACCAACCAAGTCTTATTGAACAATTATTGGGCTGGAAAACATCAAACAATCTGGCAAAAATGCTTCCAAATCAGTAACATAAGTAGCTATAACGTCAGCCTCACTTTTAGTCTCACTTTTATTCCTGTTACAAGGGCTAGGGGATAAGGCTTATAAATAATATCTCAATATTTTTAAGCTATTCAGCGATGTATAATATATATCTTGATATACACATTTTTACTGAAATAACATACCATACATTTTCAAATAGAATATAGAATATATGTTGTAGATTAAACTAGCCAACAAGATAAAAAAGTAGTTTTATGTGAGAAATATGGGCATTGGTGCTTTCACAAAATATCAGGATAGTGTAGGATAGTTTTTGAATAAATAATCATCAGTAATGTGGATATAATGACTAAGTGGGTAAAGGCAAAATAGTCTGTTAAGTTTAGAAAATTACATCATGTTACTGTTATGCAGCAACACTTGTGACATATCACGATAAAACAATATCCAAAATCTGAGACTATATCTTTCCAGATTAATGTCATTATGGGTCAGAGGGAAAACTGTACTTACAAATGTATTTACGTCACGTCTGCTTGTGTCAGTCGTCTCTCTCAGTACACTGCGACAGGGCTTTAAATAGCAGCGGCATCAGTGTTGTGTTTTCTGCTCAGTGTCATCAACGCCCAGAGGAGGTTAACCTTTAAATGGCTGTAAAAACTAGTTGGATGTGAGCAGTCGTGACACCAACGGGTGGGCGCAGCTGGGCCAGGATGAGAGCGAAGGAGGAATCGTGTCACAGCCAGGCCAGTGAGTCATTCTCTCATGGCAGTCACTAAGACAATAGATGCCTATGACGCTGGCATATGCTGAGATGTTTTACATGTCTCCACAGAAGAAATGCCACAGCAGCAGGCTGTGTGGCACAAAGATGTGAAGCAGTGTTTGTTATTATAGGCCTCTGAAGGACGACATGATATTGTGTTAAAATAGCAGAGTGGATTTATGACGTTGCCTGTTTTCTTGAAAATATTGTATTTGTCACTATAAAAATCCCCTGCTGAGTTGTTTGTCCCCTTCAGCTGGAAAATGTTTCTCCAAATAAAAGGTTCACTAACAAAGACCACGCTAACAATGATATGCATTTAGAATGATTTATTACTTATTTGGGTCGGAGAGGAGCCTAGATGATGTAGTAGGAGTCCAGAGGGGGGATGCGGGATGGAGAAAAGAGGGAAGGGGATGAGGTTTGAGAGATGAAGGGGTGAGGGTTAAGGGATGTGGGATGGTGGAATGAAGGGAGAGGGGTGGAGGGGTGTAGGATGAGGGATGTACCGGAGGAGAAGAAAGCAGAGAGGGGATGTAGGGATTAAGGCGAAAGATGCATGGATGGGTATGATGGTGTCAGCTGGTGACTGGAGGACAGGTCTGAGACTCTGAGTGGGGGCACCATCTCTTTGCAAGCTTCTGATGGTCAGAGCCCCAAGAGAACCTCAGGCGGAAAGGTTCATGTGAGCATTTCTGATGTCTTTCACATCGTGATGGATGTATGTGAGGTGTGCTGGAGAGGATCCAAGACCAAGACCAAGAATTTTGATGATGTGGTCAGAGATTCCCTGCCTGGATGCAGGTGAGGCGGCTCCAAAGTGAAAAGAATGCCCAGAGTACGGACTCAGGGGATATTCCTTATCTGGACAGGATGTGGCGGAAGTGGCCGTGGAACCAGAAGTGAGAGGCAGCTTTTCCCGTCTCAGAGATGAATAGAGGGTCTTGTGGGGAAGCTTGACTGGCTAGTCTCAAGTTTATATGGACAAAGGCATGAGTCTAGTTGAAAGAGACTGAACTGAAATGTCAGACAAATGCACCCTTTCAGAGGACACCAAAGAGATGCCAGCAGTCAGGGTAAATAGTCGCTAAATAGTTTAAAAGGTTTGTCTTTTAATTGTCAGTGGACACGTTCCTGGCCCACTCCAAAGTGGGCTAACCCAGACTTTAGCCCAGGGGTTGCTGGACCTGCTCCAGAGCAGGGTTAGAAGGCTAAAAGATCAAAGGAGCCGTCACAGAACATAAGACTAACTCAGTGCGAATAGAAGGGCAGTGTGGATCATATAGCCCTGGGCTTAGCTTAACCTTGGCTTAACGATGTATTTGTGAAAAGGGGCTAAGTTATCCCAGGGTTAACTCTAAGCTCAGGGTTAAGGATAGCCGTGGGTTAAGAATATGAAATGTGAAATGCCCTAGTGTGATGTAACGGGATGTTTTGTTGACTGAGAGCTTGCTTCAGGCGATCGACTGTCCACTTCAATATGTTTGGAGTTGAGGAACAGTCGGAGTGTTGGCTGGGTCTCAGTGGCATCGCCTATCATCTGTTGGGATATATCATTCAAAATCCTGGTTAATGCAACACTTTTGTACCCAACTATCTGCAAAACGAACATTTCCATCTGCCTTTACTGTGCTTTGTGTTAAATGCTAACAAATTGTTAGCATGCTAACATGCTGAAACATTATACTCGATTAACAGAAGTATATTAGCATTGTCATAGTGACCAGATGCTGATCCTAGCACTTAGCTTCAGCACTGAGTGCAGCTTCACAGAGGTAGCATGGCTGCTGTAGACTAAATCTGGAGTTATCACCAAACTGCCAAAGGGAATTTGAGGCAATTTGGCTTCACACTGCTGCTGATCCAGCACTCTCACTTCTCATGTGAAATATATCTTGTGTGTGTGTGTGTGTGTGTGTGTGTGTGTGTGCACATGTGCGTGCGTGTGTGTGTGTTATTGTTATACCCTTGTGCATGTTTGCACAAACCGGCATACAACATTTAAAATTTCAGAACAAACCAAATACAATATATAATATATTCTAGATGTAAAATCTTTCATGAGAGCTTGTATTTCCTTTTCTGTATAATTTCTTTATTGTAGAAAATGCAGGAGTTAAGTACAAAATACATAAGTTTAGAAAGCTTTTATAGTCTCTTCATAATTTCTCATTCATAACCATTTCTTAGAGTGTGATTTTACAGAATTAAAAGTAAAAATGAGTCATTGCTAAGTAAGTTATAATGTGTTTTCTTTCATCTCAGGTACCTCATGTTGTAGATTAATAGCCTATAAAAGTGATACACTAGTTTTGATTTTACTGCCATACAGTAATTAGAGTAGGTTCTTGGGAAGTACCACAGTAGATTAATAATTGGGTCATTTAGTGGAGACAGGAGGTTTGTAAGAGCAGTCTGCACTGAGATGGGGAGTTTTATGGTTCTCTATAAAACAGTCTGCCATTCTGTGCTCATATTTGCATTTGCTTGCAATAAAGCAAACCACTAATCTGGCGGTGAAGTGACACAGAAAGCAAGAACAAAACAAGTGATTGCTCGCTTCTGTTAGCTGAATGCTTTGCAGCTTGCACTTGAAAGTTACTCATTGGGAACCCCCCCACCCCCCAGCCCACCCCCACTCCAGTCTCGCTTTTCGTTTTACCTTTCATTTTGTAGTCGCTGAACTTGCAGCTGAACTATGTATCTGCAAACAGGCAGATAACCTGTTATGAATATTCATGATTTTACCAGGCACTCTTGTTAGTCCTCATCCCACTACTTTTTCTCGTAACCTGGCCCTCCATGATCAGTCCTCTCCCAGTTTCTCTGCATCATCCTCCTCCCCCTCCATCTCCTGCTCATTTGTCACTAATGTTCTCCACCTTTCCTGCCCAGGCCTCTTATCTGTCCTCCTCTTTAACTGCATTTTAATGGCAGTGCTTTCTCTTCCCCAGTTTTCCACCATATTCTCCTTCATCTCATTTCTATTTTAAATTGTAATTTATTATGTATAAACACTTCTTGGTAGCTGCTGTATAGATTCCAATTTGCCTGTGCTCAGTATCTCAACACCTCTAGAGATAAGGTGGTACTGTGTCAGTGTTTCCAAAGGGAATCTGTGACCTCTGGGCTATACCAGAACAGTTTTTATCTCCTCCCAGTTGTATGCAGGTATTCTCAGCAATGTGACTTATCTTGGCTTCAAGCTCATAATTAAAGCATATGGATCAAATACAGGCCAGGTGGTCAGGTGTCAGTGATGTATTACTATGTATTTTCTAAATTTCTTTTCTCCCAATTTGGACACTTAAGCGCCTGTCACTCCTAACTCTTCCTGCTGGTCTGTGGTGGATCTAGACAGCACCTGTCTCCTCTGAAAGACATGGAGTTGTGTCGTCACTTCTCTTACCAGAAGACAAAGAGGTAAAGAGGCACAAGTTTAATTCACTGAGCTCTGCTGAGTTGCGCCAAAGATGGATGATGATGAAAACCCAACATTTCCTGATTTTGCTGCTTCATAATAAAAATGTTGAAATATCAAAATAACAAGGGAGTTTTATTGTGAAGGATTTATAGGAAATTATGTGTTTATTCGCTGTTTTACAGCTGCTGGACTGTAAGTTTCAAGCGGGTAGCCCTGTTGTAATGGAAACAGTCATGCCAAGCTGCTGCCACTGGTTCAACTCTCCTTCTTGTGTGTTTCCAAATAATGTTTAGAAGTCTCTAGCACAGCAGCAAAGATATAATCCCTCACTGGCTTACTTACTTAGAAACACTGACAGTTTGAATGAAGTTGAGCTAAGTCAGAAATGTTGCTACAGTCATTAAATATTAATTATTTTAATTAGGGCTGAACGATGTGCAAAATAAATCATATTGTGAGATATATATGATTGCAATATAAGTCACAATTTTAGTGAGAAAGGTCAATTTTGCGTTTTATTTACACTGAAAAAAAACATTGAAATGATGATGATGTGATTTATGTTGGGGTCTGTTTCCTCTGGAGAATATCTTTTGGAGGCCTGGGCATCTCTGTAGCACCACAATTTTTATTAATTTGTAATTAAATACTATGACACATTTTACTTATATCAAAAAATTGCAACCTCTGCAATTTGGATCAGCTCTGATCAGCTCTAATTTTTATGCTTCACTAAGTTTTTTTTATTTTTTATTTTTTATTTTTTTTACAACATATGGACCTTTTGACTCCTATGATCCGCTGATTAACATATTGATCTTTTTTTGATTAGCCAATCCCCCCAGATAACATTGATATACAATGACATAAAACAGAGAAAATCAGCAAAACCTCACATTTGAGAAGCTCAAACCAGCAGATATTTGTTGTGATAAACAACTGATAGATAACTTAAACAAACTTGATTATCGTGATTATTAGGAATTGTGGCTATGAATTTTCTTTCAATTTACTTATTAATAAATCAACTGATTGTCTCAGTACTGTAATAGAGAAACCACCAACCCGATTCACTGCCCTTGTTTATAGCCCAGATGTATTGATAAGAGTGGGCTGGTTGACAGTTGATTGATCTTATCTGCTGTGAGATTATGTGTGGATGCTTGTGTGTTTGCCAAGGCTGGGACATCTCATCAGTCTATGAATAGAGACTTTGTGTCATTAGCAGTGGGTAACTGACACTGTGGCCAAGTTGTCATCGATGTGAGTGGACCTCTGAGAGTATTGGACGTGTTCAGAGAGATGGTTCTGTTTTGTTAAAGCCTGGCCAGTTGTGATCCTCATGCTGCAAATCATGTTATCTTTTTTGTGTGTTCTGGGCATTCACTGAAAACCAATTCAGAAACAACTATGAATAGTTGGGGTTGAAGAAGCAGAAAGAGGGGGTGGCATCGTCTTCTCATTGCCAGAAAGTGATTCTGGGTCTGTTGTAACAACACTAAAAAGAAAACGCTTGTCCGCTCTGCCAGCACTGCACACAGAGGGATCTTTGTAATACTAATCAGTCCTCATCGCTGCTCCAACTCTGTAGAAGCAAAGGGCTTCATGTGTGCTGGATTCATCTGTTCAGTCAGAATATTCTGCACATTTATCTGTAATAGCAGAACTGAATGTTTTTATTTGGTATTCTCTGCTGGGTAGGTGTTCACTGATATACTCATGTTAAAGAATCAGATCAGTTAAGAAAGTAGTCATTTTAGTGGCACATAAAATTCTCAGTGGCAATTGATTAATCCTGTGCAGCAGCTCTGTGTCCCCTGATGATGAGTACTGCTCTGACTGTCAGCAGTGTTTGGATCTGTTGGTGTTGTCCCATCAGGATAAATTAATGTCCTGCATATTTGTTATCATGAATAATTTGATAAGCAACACTGTTTTCCATCTTTAAGACTTTAAGACTCTCTCAGAGCAATTTGAAACAACTCCCCAATGTGTTGACTACAAACAGGTGCATCATGTTCTCATAATTTGGCTAGTTAACTCTCCATCTAACTGAATTCCTGCAAAACTGGTGGCATTCCCCTCTGTCTCAGCTGTACTTGCTCAGTTGTAGTAAGCACATGTCAGCATGCGAACATGCTGAACTTCAATGCAAATCATAGCAAACATTGTACCCAGTAAAATCAGAATGTTAGCAAACTAGTGTTAGCATTTGTTCAAAGCACCTCTGTCACGGAACAGGTAGCATGCCTGCAGACTCTTAGTCTTGTTTAGCCATAAAATGTCCCACTCAGTTCATACAATGTATCTTGGTCACAAACATTATTCTAACCCTTATCAAAAATGTCATCCTGTTCTAAATCCTTGCTGACACTTTGTTACCCCCATCGGCATCTCGTACAGACGCACCCTTTAGCGTCTGTCATTGTGCTTCCAAATAACTTCAGTTAGGGCTTTTCCATTGGTACATTGGCCACACATTTACATAACCATGTCTAACATGCCGAGCTGTGCCGAGACGCAACTAAAGATGAACCATCCCCGGAGTGAGGCTGCCTCCAAGGCTTCCCCTCAAACAAGCATGTGTTGTGAGACTCAACTCGTGTGTACAGGAGAGCGGAGATAAAGTCATTTTTAAAAATCTCTGTGCTCAACTGTACTTTTGTAGCTTCTAACTGATTGTCTGTGGTTTGAAGTTTGGTTTCTCTCCTGCATCGCTGTTTGTAGTTTCAGGTATCTGCTTTTTAGCCAGATAGAAATCATGTTACTACTGGTGAAAATGCATCATTTCTCAATTTTGCTGCTTCGTAATGAAAGCTTTTAAATAAGAATATGACAGGGATTTTTATTGTACAGAGACTATAGGAAATGATATGTATTTATCCACTATTTTACAGCTGCTTGACTCAAGACAAGCTCATATCAGTTAAAAGGAACACCTTCAAGTGGGTACTCCTGTTGTAATTAATATGCAATTGCCTTGCTGAGTCAACCTGGGTCAAGTCGAGCAGCAAATGTGTATGGAAAAGGGGTTGATGTAAACCCATCCACGTCAGGTGGTAGTATAAAGAGCAACAAAGTGCACTTATGCAGGAGATATTAATAGGCCTATTGGCCAATATGTGTTTATCTGAACTCTCAAATATCAGTAGACTTTGTGCTCCAAAAATCAGGCCTCTATATTTTTGATATTTTTCATTATAACACACAGAAAAAAAGAAATAATTCTGACTATTTATTTTGATCATAATTTATGATTGTGTCCTGTTGGTGAATAAAAACAAGAATGTTTATAAAGTATTGATTACTCCCCTCTGGCTGCTGCAGTAAGATGACCTGAGAACTCAAAGGTTTCCCCTGAAGCAGCACAACAACACTGCCCATTTCTTTTATGACATCTTGAGCATGAAGAATGAGGATACGCTCCTCTTTTTCACTGCTGCTAACAAGTGTGCACCTCCCTTTGGGAAACCTGAAATATTAATGGCTGAGTTTTATTCTGGAGTCAGGAAGGTGACTTTCATGCATGTGTGTGTCCGCAGAGAGACCCATATTCCACTTTTCACCACCCACCTTTTATAACGAGGTTGATGCTGTATTCATATTGTTTGTTCATATTTAACTCATAAAAGGAAACTGTAATGTTCCAGGTGAAGGTAGATAGTAGTCTAATAGAAGAGACTTAATAAGCCCTGCAGTAAAACCTTGTGTTCCCAGGCATAGGATGTAGATGAATAGAAGCAGCAGCCTAGTTACATAATTTCATCTTGATTAGCTTTAAATAAGATTTAAAAGTTTCTACTTCAGGATTCACTCAGGTGTAAGTTTGGAACACAAAAGGACCAGGGAAAACAGGGAATATGAACCTTAAAATTTTAGCAGAAATAAAAACTAACCATAAACCCTGAATCTTGTTTTGTGCATGATGGGTTTTGTACACATTTTGTCATATAGAGACACAAATCACCTGGAGATCCATCCAGCTACCTCTCTGCCTTCAAGCCTGTCTAGCAGCAAATCATGAGTGACAGCGAACACAACCCCAGACGCTGCTTTTACACCCCTCCCTCTGCCCTGCGTTTCCCCCTCTCTCTCAGAAAAGTGCTGGATGTGTGTGAATATGATGAGTGTTGACAGCATGAGAGGGCAGCACTGCTGGTCCCACTTTCTCCTTCAGCCTCGGGCTGGGCTAATGTTTGTTGGCAGGGTTGGGTCAGGTGGCGTGAACGGGCAGTGCATGGTGGCATGGTCCTGACAGCACAAGTGCCAAAGACTCAGGCTCATTCATTTCAACAAAATAATGATGGCACTGAAGCACAGCTTGCTCTAGCCATAATTCCAAACAGTAGGTTTATTTACTGAAAACAAAACATAAAAGACAACATATTTTTGCAGTGACTTGTGAATTGTATGCATTGATGACTTCTCTGCAGTTTGGCTCAGATATCTTTTGCTCTGCAGTCTCAGCACCAATGCTCTTAATTTTTAATTCTTTATGGATCTTTAATTGTTTATGTTTAAACCACAGAAGTAGGACTTGCCCTGTGTGTCTCTAGTGTCTTGCTTTTACAGTTAATAATCAATGCTAGTGGTTTCATTTCAGCAAATATATGTTATTATTTATTATTCTTATGGTGAAATTATAGCCGACAAACACTGTCCCTAATAATATCTGATTTGACAGATTATGTCAAAGCATGTCATTTGAATTAAAAGTCAATAAAAACAAGTTATGTTTGTTAAGTTTTCTAATGTGCTTTACTAGAGAAAATAAATGAACATTTGAAGAGTGAGAGCTGTTCTCTATTTTTGTTGTAATAGTGATGTCAGTTAGACTCGGTTAAGTCAGAGCATCTTATTCTTTATTACTCTCAGGTGTGCATAAACTACAGGTTACATGAACTTATTTCTAAAGATTATTTTTTGGGCTTTTGCCTTTATTATATAGGACAGCTGAAGATGTGACAGGAAAGGGGGGAGAGAGAGAGGGAATGACACGCAGCAAATGGGCCACAGGCGGGATTTGAACCAGCAGCCGCTGCAGAGGACTATCAGCCTCAGTACATGGGGCGGACGCTCTACCAACTGAGCTAAACCTCCGCCCC
>JAJHUR010115881.1:0-10524 GCA_027495735.1 Lutjanus campechanus | reverse complement strand
GTGCTTGGGCTCAAAGCAAAAGAGTGTACGTTTTTAAAGGAGCCAGTGACATTGTCATTAAGAGTTTTATATCTCACGCGAGGTCCGGGCCATCGTTTGTCACAGCTTCCAGGGTTTTGATATAAAATACAAAGAAACCAGAGCCACCACATCTGCTCGAGACATAGAGATTCAATATATTCTTTTCCATTTCTACTTCAAGTACTCACTGTCTCATCCAGAGACACTTACAGTGGGTGAGACGGCTCCACAGGGGTTCGGAAACTTGCTCACAGGCGTGTGCACGATGGTGGACTAAACAGGAATCACACCCTTGGCCTCGCTATTGCAGGGAAAATTATGAGGGATACAATAACATCTTATTTTGGTTTGAAATCAGTGCTTCACAGCAGTTTATATGTGCTTATATTACAGTCTCTGCTCTAATCCCCCTCTAGGTCAGGCAGCAGTTTTATTTAGTTGATACATTTAAAGCGATATTCCACCTTGTTAGAATAAGCCACTCAGTATGCGAGACTTCGTATATATCTTAATGGACGCACGTGCGTAAGTCCCACGAGATCGACGCCATGTTTACATCCTACCAGCTACATGCTACAGTTGACATTTCTGCTAAAAACATGGCGTAAATGCCGTCTTTTGCGGTTAATTTTTAATGTCGCCGCTCGCGGACACTTGGATTACACCACACAAGCAGGATGGAGACATTTTGTGTTTGTTTTGTGTGCTTTTTTTTAACGTTTTATCCGTGGTCACCATTCACTTCCATTGTACTGGATGAGGCTGCTACCCTGTTTCTCCTAAAACTCCAGGATTGTTTTGTGAACTGAAGACCTTCACCCATCATCACATCGGCATACTGGTGTACCCCCCTCCCTCCACCGAGGAAAAGCGACGCCAATACAAATCCGTGTTTGCCTTCTCCGTCGGTCACTTTCCGTCTTTGCTAATAGTCCTTCAGCTGAACGTCCAGGCTTTTTCTTTGTGGTAGGATCCACTTCTGAACTGTGTCTCGGCCGCTTCTTTGGGTTCTCCGCCACGTTGCTTTCTCTTTCTACCTGCACTCTGCCTCTTGCTATGAGACTCTCCGCTCTTCCTGCCCCTCCCTTCTTGTTGTGAGGTAAAACGCCCCTACTTGACTCGGCACAGCTAGAGGAGGCATGATAGCTAATTAGCTGTTATCGATATCATAAATTTGAAACGTCTATATTTAAGATTAACCTTAAGATATGTCAGCTTATATTTAATGTGAAATATCTTCACCCATTTTCTCCACCTGCTTTTATATTAAACTGTTAATTTTACATTTGAACATATAGTTTCACATCCACACACAATTAATGGGCACAGGCGCAACTACACGTCAAAACATCATCTGTGCCTTGACCTCACATGCCACTTAACTTTATCAGAGGCCTGTTTGATGAAAGCAATATGGCTACCAATAAAGCGAATAAAATTTAAGTGATGTAAATCGTCTGCAGTGGTGAAACCACATAGTATCTCTGTGTCTTTGTGTGTGTACATTTCCCGCCACTTTCCATAGTAAACAGACCAATAAAGCAGAAATCCCAAGACAAAAAAATGAATGAATCATAAAAGTGGCTCCATGAGCAGCATTATGAATCATTTTATTGATCGCACTGGGGATGTTACAACATCTTCCAGGGCTTTGATAATCCAGTGCGGTGCCTCCTTTGTAATTCTATACAGCAGCAGTGTTCAGGGAACTTTGAGTTTCATTTTGTTTCAGTACTCCTGACATTATTATTTCTGGTCTTTTTGTATTTAACATTAGATTTGGCTTAATTTGGCTGAAAATAAAGAATTAGTCTCCTGTATGAAAGGGGTACTAAATGGTTTCAGGGATACAGTAAGGGACAATTCTCCTTTTGTTTAAGGTTTAAAGTTTTACCAGATCTACCTGGTTGATAATGCTCTGATCAGGTACAAGACAAGTATTATTGTTTCACTTCCATAAGGTTACACAAGTTGATAGTGTAGTAAATTGTAACTTTGTGTTCATAATCTTAATGCTTTATCTGATATAGTCAAAGTGTGTATCTTGGAGTTTGATCTGACACAGTGTCTGAAGCCAGAGACCTTCACACAAGTGAACAGGGAAAGGCTGGACAGCCATTGTTCATTGTTCCAAAACCCCAAAAGTCCAAAAAAGGTCCCATTGAATCAAAAGTCCATTTATCCAACAGCTAATTATCCTGAAAATACATACTCTCTCTCAGTTGTTAGCTCAGTGACTGCCAGCCCTGTCCATGGTGCTGATTTGTCAGTTTTTTTTTCTCCTCTTAATAGGCTATCTTTTTGGCCTCACACCAAACAAGATTTTAAGTGATTTTATGTCACAGAAAAATATCCAGCGTTGGAATAAAATGAAGAGTTTTACCTCAGGTGGGAGGTTAGGGGTATGCTCAATATAAATATAAACATAACATGCTTTTTCATGAGTTGAAGTGAAAAATGTAAGACTTCCTCTATGCATCCTCTATATTTGAGCTTGAAAAAAGATTTCGCACTGAACACTTCGCACTTCGCACTTCGCACTTCGCACTTCTGCACTATTTCACATAAGTGATCAGTTGATTAGTCCGCAATAAAGTCACTGACTGGTTGACAGACTCAAACCAAGGCATCTTGGGAATCAACTGCAGAGGACATTCAGTGTTGGATTTATATTTATGGATAAATCCTGTACTTGCCAGAAAAACTGCCCTACAAGTTGTCTGTGCAAGCAGCTTGTTACAACATATATTTTAATTTATTGTTAGCCAGCTACCTCTAGTGGTCAGAGTAATTATGACAGGAGTAGTATAAATAGCAAGTTGTTTATTTTACCACATTCCCCAAAGGACACTGCACTTCAAAGCTGGATTACAAAGCTTATGAAAGGGGTGCAATCACATCAAACCGGAGCCAATATTTTAAAGGTACAATGCTAGCATTAGCATTAGCCTAACATTAGCCTTTCCTGTTCAGCTTTCTTTGGAGCTAAGCTCCTGCACTTCCAGCAGTTGGGAATAAACAGACAAGACTTTTTCTGGTCTGAGAAGCTGCAGCCTTTATTCACTTATTCACTTTAACCTGTACTGTACATTTACAGCCAGACTGACAACTTACTGATACATTTTCTCTGAGCCAGCTGCTTGCTCTCCCTCACTTGCATGCCACATTATTATTAGGCACTGCCCTCTTCCTTGAAGGAGCAACGCTACTGTTATGACTGTGTCCTTCAATAAAACACAATAAAATGTAATTATTTGGGCAGACTGCGTTGCTTTCTCATCGCGGTCACAAAAAATTCCACACGGTCACAGCCCGAGCATGAGCCACTTTTTGTGAGACATGAATGAAGCAGCTGATGCTAAACGTTGGACAGCATGCAGGGCTTTTTTCTTATCTTTTGCCCCGAGAGTAGCTTGTCGAAACCTTCTTGTTCCTTAAGACTTTAATGCAAGACTGGAGCTTGACAATTTTTGAGCTTGAACAATGAGCAAAGAACAATGAAAACAACCAAGTTCCATTAGGAGCAGCTAGAGTGAACAGCTTCTGGCACCATAAAACAAGCAAACCACACTAACTAGTAGCAGGAGGAGGGAAGTGAGGACGTAAAACTTGGAAACACAGGTATGATCTTTTAACCTCGTCCTAAGCTGCTGCTGCTGCTGTCACCAGCTCCCTGTTTTGTCGAGCTCAGAGGAACCGACAGAGTGATTTTCCATGGCAGCGCGCGGCGGCAGCGCGGCAGCCACTGGATTTGGCCCGCAGGTCTGCTCTGTGACGGTAAAGCCATGGGAACAGAACTGTAAAACACTGGCCTGGACACACTACTGACAACACACACTGCTATTAAAAAAGACCTTACAGGTATGTGAGTGTGTGTGTGTGTGTGTGTGTGTGTGTGTGTGTGTGTGTGTGTGTGAGTGAGAGAGAGAGAGAGAGAGAGAAAGAGAGAGAGAGAGAGAGCGGAGCAGCAGAGGAAAATAAAGGAAATGAAAGAGCTGAAAGGTGGAAATATATAGAAAAGAGAGATTAAGAAAGAAAAAAGTGTGTGTCGGTGTGTGTGTGTGTATGTGTGTGTGTGTGTGTGTGGCTGTAAAAGCCCTATACAAGGTGCCAACGGCTGTGACCTCCGACCTGTTTTGAATGTTGCTGTATGTTGGAATGTGTATTAGCAGGATTTGGTGTTCCGGTGCCCCTGAGGGTGTGTGGTGTGTGTTAATGTGTGTGTGTGTGACCTCAGACATGTGTTCGTGTTAACTGGCACCATTAAGCCTTGAGGGGATCATTAGTGGGCTCTGGGAGCTGCCTTTACTGTACGTGGTAGGGGACCTTTTTGCACACACACACACACACACACACACACACACACACACACCAAAATGCACATGAATGGACTTAAACACACTCACAAACACACTTGCTGCTCTTAGTCTGCATGAAAATGTGAACCTGAAATATCCACAGACAGACACAAGTACTGTAAGGGACATGTAGACTCCAGCATGGCAGCCTGAGCGTTTCACCATGTACAGCCAATTTACAGTAACGTCCATATTTAACAACCATAAGAAGCCATAAACGTGCTATACAATACTATAATACAATGATTGTTCACATTTATATGGCAGACAACTGTCAGCCCTGCAACCTGATTGGTCAAAAACACCAAAATTCCCCTTAAGGTTTGGCATGCAAAGCACCATCATCTGTTTTGCCAAGCACAGAGCTAGTTACCCATGGTACACATGGAAGATTTAATGGTCCTGCTGTACAAAGGTGCCACTTTGAACGTGTATGAGCCACAAAACTCGATGGATAAATTGTACTCTCAGTCTATACTTTGATGAGTAAAGAACAACTGTCATCAGCCTCCGGTGTCTTGATGAATGCATTTAATTACTACTGGCACCAAATTCTACACAACAGCAGCTGTATACACTAGGTTTTGCTTCACAAGCAGAAGAGGTGGCAAAAGTACAGACATTCTGTATTCAAGTAGAAGTACAGATACTTGTGTAAAAAAACAAAAACAAAAAAAGACTGGTAAAAGTAGAAGTACTGATTCAACTTCTTTGCTGAAGTAAAAGTGAAAAAGTACAGGCTCTGAAGCTCACTTTTTCTCAGCAGTCAAGTCTCCCTCTCCCGTCTTGTTACGTGCTTTACGTAGTTTTTAGTGTTGTTACGTCTCTTTCATCTCAGTTTTTCTTCTCGTTACATCTTCTACGTTGTTTTTCTTCTTTTTGTCTTTAGCATAATTTTATGGTCTAGTTGAGTCTTTTACTTTGTTTTTTGTCTAGTTCCATCTTGTTACCTCTTTTTTGTCATTAGGTCTTTTCGTTTTTTTGTTGTTGTTTGTTTGTTTGTTTGTTTAGTTAAATCTTTTTTGCCTTGTTACGTGTAACGTGTCATCTTGTTGCCTCTTTTTCACCTTGTTACCTTGTTTTTTGTCTTGTTACGTATCTTTTGTTTTATGTCATTTTTGCCTTGTTGTGTCTTTTACATCTTTTTTGTCTTGTTATATCTTTTTTGTCGAAATCCCCCAAAATGACAATATGCACGTGTAAAATATAAAATGAAGCTAGAATAAGGAACTTAGGCACACTTAGGTAGTTTTACTGTGAGTTACTTCTTATATGACCAGTTTTTCCACCACAGCACTTGTTTTGATGCCTTTATGTGCACAAAGTTTATTTGCAACAAGGGCTGGAGCACTATACTGTATTTATGCATCAGGTACTCTCAGGCAGGGGGTTCTTGGGGTTTCCTAGTGATTGTTTCTGCAAAGCCTTAAAAAATGTGCAAATATTAATTTTCTGTGGTATTGTTGGCACATTTGAATTGAGACTATAAAGCTTTACGCTTCGGTCTCATTGTGTTTTCCAGCTAATAAATCACAGTTTTAGTCATCTGCAGGCATATTTTTACATTAAAAAATCATCAAAATAATAAAATAAGTCTATTAATGTAATCCACATGGTTCAAGAGCAGCTTTCAGTCTACTTTGGGTATAATTTGGATCCGTGTTTTCTTGGAAAATATGCATACACCGATTAATCCAGAAGGGAATCAATGACCACAAAGACAGGAGACGACAAGAGAAGCACTGGTGAAAAGAGGAAGATGGACTGAGGATGAGTGTTGTGAGGGACAGAAGGGCATGATGTGAGGGGAAAAAAGAAAGGGGGAAGAGGGGGGGTTAAACACGCTTACACACAGAACCTCCTTTTGGGCAATTTAAGTGGTGTCTTTGTCCTCCTTCATGGTTCCCTACCCTCCTTTTCTCTCTGGCCTTTCTTTCGGCCTTTTAACAGTAACCAGAGAGGCCGAAAACAACGCTGGGAGAAAGAGGGAGAGATAGGACGAGACGTAGCACAGAGGGGGGCTTAAAGAGGGGGTGGTTAGGAGATAAAAACTGTCTCCTCGCTGTAAGAGAATCCCTTCTTTTTGCTCTTCTTTTTTGCCAGATAAGGAAAAGAGCAGGTTTATCTCTTGATGCTCAATTGAGGCTGGAGACCCAGTGTGTGTGTGTGTGTATGTGTGTGTGTGTGTGTGTGTGTGTGTGAGTGCGTGTGTGTTGGAGACAGACGAGTTTCTCAGACCCCCGACGCCTATCATCCCCTCTTCTTCTGCTCCATTTTCCGCACATCCATTCATTCACAGTTTCACAAGAAGAGGTCAGTCAGACTCTTTTGGCAGCACGGTGTCCACACACACACACACACACACACACACACACAGACGGGGTCGTCCCTCAGGTAGCGCGGTGTGTATGGGAAACAGACTGCTCAGGGTTCAGTGGGAGGTTGGCCCGCCTGATGCAACATGGACAAGAGTGAGAGAAGAAGAAAAAAGAGGAAGACATGGAGGAGAATGGAAAAAAAAAAGAGAGAACGCTTACATTACCCGGGCTGTGCTCATCCCCGAGCGTACAGGCGAGAATCTGAAGATGTGTGAATTTTCCTCTCCCGTGTTCCCCTCCACTGATTTCCATTTTTCATTTACTCTGCTGTTCATTTTCCAAACTGTTTTCTGGCTTTGGTTTGGCTTCTTTCACTTCATTCAGTTCTTAAACTGCAACCTTTCATTTGTTGTCTTGATGTTTTTACTTGTTGTGGTTTGTACTCATCACATCTGCTACATCTATTGATCATTTGCATCCTTTTTCTTTTGTGATTAATTTGATTAATTTCTTGCTTCCCATCTCCTTCTAATAGTTAAATACATGTGCTCCTTATAATGAGAGGTATTACAGTTCTATTTATTCTTTTAATATCACTTTCTATTGTTTGGGGTTGGGGTTTGGGACATAAGACCCTGGAGAACTTAGGACCAAGGGAACATAGGACCCTGGGAACTTAAGGCCATGGAAACATATGACCTTGAGAACCTAGGGCCTTGAGACCACAGGACCATGGGAACAAATGACCTTGGAACTTGGGGCCTTGGGAACATAGGACCTTGGGAACTTGAAATCTTGGAAACATAGGACCTTGGGAACTTGGGACCTTGGGAACTTAAGACTTTAGGAACATAGGACAAGGAAACATAGATACGCTCCATAGTGGTGTTGGAGAATGCTATATGTGTGAACAAGGTGGCATCAAGTCTCCATGACCTCTGTTAAATTGCCTCAAGTGATATCATTTAAGTCAGCATCAGTTAGGTCCAAAGACTACAAGTTCAAAAATGAAAAAATAAATCTAGGACTGCAGAGTTTTGTTTGTTCTGTTTGAGGCTAGCACCTCAAGGCCACATTTGCTGCCACTAGCATAATGCAACCAAATCTCTTAACTGTCAATGGTGGAGTTGCATTGTGGGTAATGTAGGTTTTGACATGGAAGAAGAAAATGTGGAATAAAAAGGTTATATCTCTGTGCCTGCTGCGCCAATGTCACATATTCTGAACCATTTAAATTCTACAGTTTACGCATTCTGGGTCAAAATGTCCCATCTGCAAAGCATCAAAGATTGAGTTTCTGACATTAAAACATTTGAGATAATGACACAGGAAAAATGAGAATGAATAAGAAAGCAGGACAGATAATGTTCAGGGAAAAAAAAGATGGAAAATGTCTCAGTATCGCTCATATAATAGCAGAAATTCACCCTACAGTATCTTCAAATTGGCTCTGAGGGATTTCTACTGCCACCTCTGAGGCCTCCTTTCTTCTGCCCTCTCCTCTCCTTCACCACCTTGCCCTCCTCTTCACCTTCCTCTCCTACAGTATTCTTTCTGCTGAGTGGGAAGCTCCAGGCAGACCCAGACCCCCCCCCACCGCTCCCCCTCTCCCCTTGCCCCGGTCAGAGCACCTCTCCTGGGACACACCAGGCAGCGAGGTGGGCCTCTCTGGCAGTCTGGACCGGGGATCTGGTTAGTGAGGAGGAATGTGTGGAGTGTAAATGAACACACACACACAGTGAAAATACATACCTGCACACACCTACACAAGCGCGCGCACACACAGTCACACAACAAATCGAAACACACAAACAGCCTCAGTGTTGAAGCAGAGGGGCTGATGAGGAGGAATGACACAGCTTCTCTTGTCTGTCACCGTTCCCCTCTCATCCTTTTTCCTCTCAGCTCATTCACTGTGTTCATCTCCGGGGAGAATGGAGGGATGGACTTTCACTGATAGGACACAAGCGAGAGGGTTTTGTTTACCGCGAGGGGGGAGACAAAGAAGAGAGGGGAGAGAGAAAGAGGGTAAAGAAGAGGGAAAGGAAGGAAAAGTTTAAGACTTTAGTAGGGCTGGACATTGGGAACTGATTCCAAATAAGAATCAGTTCTAACATTACAATTCCAAAAATTTGATTCAGCTTTTCAAATCCTACACAAATTTGACTTGCGCTAAGTGTATGTGTATCCAGTCTTTCACATCAAAGCCAGAATTTTGCTGAGTGACATTACAGCTTTTATTTTGTCAAACTAGGTTAGATTTTTGGGAAGTTTAGCTTCCCACATTCCCACATCTGACCAGTCAAACTGCATGTTGTTTACAACATCACACTCAAAACATCCAACATGGTGGATTGCTTCTCTTACAGAACTCTACTTTTATATAGTAAAAGGGGGAAAACAGAGACAACTATTTCAAAGACAACATGAGGAGCATGACCAGGCACAGCTTCATTTCCTGAACCAAGCAGTGAAACTTGACAATTCTCCTCTTTTTCTCAATATTGGATGGCTGTAACCAGGTATGTCTTTTTTTTTTCTTTTTTTCATTACGTAAAAGGAGCACCAGGTTATGTACACTTTATGTTGATTACATCTTTTTGCTGTAATCAACATAAAGTGTATTCGTGCTTGATTGAAGGATGTCAAAATTTAGCTTCCTCTTAGGTTGTCTCCTTGCCTTAGTGTTGACACTAAGGCTTTCACAGCAGTCACTATCATAATACAGCACATGCACTTCAGTTATCATGGTTACGCTTCACTCTTTCACACTTCATCCTTTAATGTTACTAAAGAGCATTACTGTCACTTGTCATCTTAGCTATCTTACCCATCTCCTCAAATAAAATGGAAAGCACAAAGACATTATCAAAAGGAAATTTAACTCAGCCATAATATATGCACTGGCAGATGATGCTGCAAGAAGTAAGCTAACGCTAACTGACAAAATCAATGTGAGTAATCTGCTGTCAAACAAGGGCAAGGAAGGAGACATTGAAAAATGGCGAGTTTCAATGAACGATTCAGCTAATGTAAATATGTGAGACAGTCATGTAATAATTTAATGTAATAATTATATCATAATTTGGCTAGCTAGCTACAACGTTGCTGATGCAAATGTCATCTAATAAATTGCACATCACTCATAATGTCCGGTGGGTTTTCAGTGTTCAGTGTAAACTTTAATGCTGGTATTTCAGGAGGGTCACCAATACAATTATAATTTAATATCTATAATATTATTTTAAGACACTGGTATGGGTCCAGGAAAATGGTCACTAAGGACCTTCCAGCAACACATATGGGGTTTTATGCAACTGGACACAGACCCAGACCAGATACTTAGACAGAAAGAAAGAAAGAAAGAAAGAAAGAAAGAAAGAAAGAAAGAAAGAAAGAAAGAAAGATTAAAGCAGTTGTTTTGTGTATGTAAGAGTGTGTGTGTGTGTGTGTGTGTGTGTGTGTGTGTGTGTGCTTCATAATCAGGTGTGTGACTGACTCTGTTCTCTCATTAGTCAGTCTACAACCTTCTGCCATTTCCTCAAATTAACCCTGCAAAAATACTGTGTATACACATGTCTGTGTGTGTGTGTGTGTGTGTGTGTGTGTGTGTGTGTGTGTGTGTGTGTGTGTGTGTTCTTCAGTGTCAGTCACACCCTGCTTGATTGATTGCCAACCTTTCAGTGCAAACATTCTGGTGAAATTCACTGTTTGTGTGAGCAGACACCTGTTCCACATGTCCATGAGTGTGTGTGTGTGTGTGTGTGTGTGTGTGTGTGTGTGTGTGTGTGTGCGTGTGTGTGTGTGTGTGTGTGAGTAATAGTACA
>JAJHUR010115880.1:12348-23605 GCA_027495735.1 Lutjanus campechanus | reverse complement strand
GGTGTCTCCCGTCTTTGCTCATGGAGAAGTTCAGCACAGGCTCACTACAAGTGCAAGTACAGATATCACTGCTGGTTTGAATGCTCATGACAATATGGATCTATACATAAACCCGTAATCCCAAGTCATGATTTGAAAGCAGCATTTCAAGCCGTTTTGTGTGTGTACTCTACATTTCTAAATGAAGTCCCTGGACTTTAAAGGTAAGAATGGGCGTACATGCAGTTGTTATTGGTTGATGCAATATTCTTATGCTTGCACTACTTGTGACTGGAATAGAATCAAATAGTGGTGTCCCCAGAGCTCATGATACTTCAACGCAGCCCTACCTAGAATACCTTCAAATTAAATTTTTGTCATTGTTAGGCCAGATACTTAGGCAACGTGTCCTGCAATGCATATGGTTGCTGTTGTGTAGAAGCCTTGTATCCAGCAAATATTTCAGAGTGTTTTTGTTATAATTTAACACTGCTTAGTGAAGGTTGGTGGCTCTGTGATTTTTTTCTTCTGTGTCGGGTTGTTGGAACTGAAGTGAGCTGAAGTGAACTGCTGGGATGATTTGGACTGAGAGAGTCGCTGAAGGTACGTTTGTAATTGACCGTTAGGGACGGTGAGGGGTGGAGCAGGCGGTGTCGTTCATTGGCTGGTTCGTGGGGCTTATTTAGACAAATCCGGTGAGGTACCGGAAGTTAACATGCCGCCATTACTGCGGTGGCGTCTCCCTACAGTTTAAGAGCAAATGAATGCAAGCCAACATAAGAAGTTTACAATTTTCTACTTTTAGACTCGCTTCTCGTGTAACGTTACTTTTGACAACAATGTCTTGGAAGTTGGGAAGAACCTGTGCAGTTCGGCGTGTCAAATTTCAACTTTAGGGTCATATTTTTAATAGATATTACACAGTACTTCATCACTTAAATGTGGCGGCGGTGGTCCATTTTTTCTTTTCTTCATTATCCATTTCTGGCTCTTGTCACAACCAACGTCCAACCAAGTATGTAACATCTGAATAATATTAATAAAAGGAACCTTCACCACTCACTGAGGACCTCGTCAATCCAATTATCCAAGCTGTCAATATTAGCAACCGCAGACATAGTGTCTAGAGGGGAACCCCAAATCCGCAAGATCTTGTAAGAGTGAACATTTTGACTGAAAACATGAAAAATCTTGCGACAGCCTCTTGAATTTGGCGTTCCTTCTAGACCCAGTCAGCAGACACCGAGAGTGATGGACATGATGTGCCATGATAGCGGCGTGGCAAAATGGCGGATCACACAAAGCGGTCGACAGATTTTGTCTATAGTGTTGGGAGACCATGGCTCCGGTACCTCACCAAGCCATGTTTCAATTTTAAGAAAAACTTTAAACAGCGGTTTTGCAGCATAACATACAAGTCTTAACTACTGGTTGATTTCAGAGAGGAAAATAAAGCCCTGCCGCAGAGAGAGAGAGAGGATTGTTGTCTTGTATGAGCCCACATAAAAGCAATTTCTTTGACAGTAAAAATTTGGATCTTTTTTTTTAAGTAAATGTCACAAGAGAAGCATGAAATAAAGTGAAAACCCTCCCCTGCTCAACCAAAACAGGTACACCAGCCTCCCTGCAGCAGGGGGTGGGGGGGCGGTACAGTCCCTACCTCTATCTCACTCTCTCACCGACACACACTCACTCTGCGGTTTATGTCTATTTCATAAACCCAGAAAGAGTAACATCAAGGGGCTCTCACAGCAGAGGAGTGTTAGCCTTGAGGTTGAATTAATAATCAGCACAATTAATCTTTCATAAGGAGTAATAGTTAGCCTTGCTGGGGTATTTGCAACAACATGGAACAAGATGTCTTCTGACTTTAGCAGCAGTGCTCAGACAGACACACACACACACACACACACGCACACACAAACAGATTTCCCATTGAAAGCACTAAAAGGAAAAGAGATGAATTTGGATTTCTGCTCTCAGGGTAATCACATATTTATTAAGGCTGCTGTGAAGGAGTAAACAAATAGAAGCGCGTGGATTATGTTCACACTCCTACTGATCACTAATGTGGTTAAAGTAAACCAGGGTTAAACAGAGAGGACAGAGAATAATTGACTTTCATTTCCATCCTTTCACTCGTATTTCTTTAGTTGCCATTAAGTACGGCCAAGATAGCATGTGTTCACTTGAAGCGTCCGCCTCACGCAGGGCTGCAGAGAGCACTAAAACACTGCGTGAGTAGGAGGGCTGCTGCTTTTCAGACGTTTCACTGAAATGGAAACAAAATTACTGGTGTAAAAATGTGGTAAAAGCAAAGCGTTCTCAGGCTCACAGACACTGCGACTGCTAAAGAGAATATGAGCCATTATGATCACTCATGTGCAAAGTAAAACACAGACGAGAGGGTTCAGTTGTGTAAGGTGAAGTGCTATTTATTAGCATGCAGTCTTTGAAATGTATAATCTCCTGTGCGTCTGATGCATCTGCTGGAACAAGAAACAGGAAAGCTTCAGTGAGACGGAGAATAGAGAAGTGGACAGTCATTTACATGAAAATGTCAGATTATTTAAAATACCAACTAACAAACAGCAACAAAGTAGATTTTTTTCCCTCTGTGTTGAAGCCAAGCAGGCCAATTTCTGAGGCAATGTTCACACAATGAGATGCTTATTAATGTTAACAATATATCTCTTCCACCACACAAATTACTTTAACATCACTGTTTTAGGGTTACAAAACTGTATCACTGATATAAACTGTATTTCTGGACATTATCCAAAGCCTTTTGAAAGGTTTTAATGAGCCTCAAGGGTTGTAAAACAGACGTAAAGTACGAGTCTGGAAATATTCAATTCAGTATTTTTCTTCTTGTCAACACATCCCTTGGGCAGAGCCAAACATTGCATGTATCCCTCCACCACAAACACACACGTTTATTTTACTCAGTCTCACACACAACTGTCCAGTTGCCCCAAATACTCACTGAAGCACCAAATGTGGATTAATCAGCCACAGCGTTTGATAAAAACTCCAGTGACCAGCTGTTTAAGGGAATTATTGAACCTTTTTCAAATATATAGAAATGTTTGTGAAGTGATTTTAAAGATTTTCTTCTTCACTAAGAGCAGATGAGTTTGGGCCGGAAGCCATAGAGAAGTCAGGAAGTATAGAGAGATGAACAAATACCCCATTCAGAGAGAGAAGGGTAACACATTGTTGTGGTGTGTTCATAGGATCTCTGGATGATAGCATTCTCATATTTTATATTATACTTTATTTCTAGTTTTATAATTTTTATATTGTTCGTGACTTGGCACCCCCCTTGGAGTGCAGTTCACTTTTACACCACGGTCATAAATACAAATCGTGCCTTGACACCTTCCAAGACAGTGGGTGGGGTGTCACACACCACAGCTACTCTTCACTGTGCGAGAGTTGCAGGGTGCGTGGGGCACCGAGTGCTGGAGGGGGCACCAAAACAGCCAAATCACGGACGCAGGAAGTGTTATAAACACCATCAGTTGATTTAGTTGAAGCAGACCACGCACGCGGGAGATAGAGGGAACTCACAACGAGTGACAACAGAGTGTGTCTGAATATTGACAGAAGTGTCAATGTGATATAAAAACTTTATTTCATCATGAAGTCCATGTTTCTCATTATTTCTGTGATAGACAGACATAAATTTTCTTGTTCTCTAAACATTGGCATCATGTGGAAGCCCATTTCTGCCATGTGAAGGGGGGGAAGTCAGGTCCTGTAAGTCGCAATAATGAGAAATTTGGTTGAAATAATGGCACAGAATCTAAAATGATGATGAAGTATTTCAACATATTGAGTTAGTATTTCATAATAATGCCGTAATGTCTTAAAATAATGGGAATAATAAGAAAATAACGACATACGAGTCATTATTTTGAGATACTAAGTCAATATTTTGAGATAGGGGAGACCTGGGGCAATTGTAACATTGTCTTTCCTAACTCAGAGACTATTTGAAATACAGTAGTCATATTTTGATACATGCACTAATTAGAGTGTTAACATTGCCACATTGGTGGGGGGCAGTTTTACAGTGGTTTGGGGCAATTGTAATTAAGTTATTTTACATTCAAATTCAGTGAAATATGTTCTGTCAACACAGACAAACAAGGCGCTGACATTGCTTAATTATATTTTTATGCCTGGAGGACCAGAACTAGTCTCACATAGCCAGACTTCTGTCCACAGCTCTTAGCACTGGACAAAGGTCTGGCTCCACACATGCACATTCTGCTATAGCGGAAAAAACGCCCTGCCTCGTTTGCATGTCTTTAAACCAATCACAAATGTCTTGGGCGGAGCTAAGCCCAGGATGCAGCAGTGCTGCTGCTGCAAAATGGTGTCGAGAGGGAACTTGTCTTGGTGGAACACTTGTATGTTGGGAGGCGAGTTCCGGCATTAAAATGGCTAAATCACCCCCAAAAGAAAAGGTAACAGCTGCTGGCTTGTTTATGTTCATACCAATAGCATCCTAGGTGCTAATTTGTCTTTTTTTAGTGGGTTGGTTGCAGCTCGGAAGTTGTTGTTGTTGCCACAGACTTTGGAAACATAGATAGTGGATGCTGCGATGCAGACTGAAACAAAGCAACAATGGCAGGCTTTATGCCCGCAGTGAGCATCCGGCGAGTCAGATTAAATCAGAACAGTAGAGCTGTCATGTGCCAATACTGTATGATGTGTGATTTGATTCAGGCACTTCAAACTAATGCAGTATAGTGCAGTGCACATATAGTCAAGTGATGTGCTTGATCTATTTATCTGTGGTCTGAGTGAGAGAAAGTGTGCAGGATAACAAATAACAATTTTGTGAACCACTGGCCACCAGTTTGCAGCCCAGAATAAACTATGATATCAAATCCACGGACAAAAAGGAGCTGGAGTTGGTCCCTGGGCGCTGCACAGCGGCTGCACACTGCTCCTGATGCTAGGATTGGTTGAATGCAGACACTGAATCTGGGTGTATAATTGTACTTTGTATGGTTAGAATGACTTTTTGTAGGATCTCAAAATAATGACTTAGTATCTGGAGTTACTTATCTCAAAATAATGAGTTTGTATAAGTCATTACTTTCAGAAAGTTTCTTGTTATAATGACTTTTTTCATCACACTGGCTTCCACACACACACAAATAGTTTTTTTTCCTGTTATTTAGTAACTGATTTAATGTTAAAGGAAACATATGGCAACGGCTGCACACGCAGTGGCTGTTAGTTCCTTCTAGCTCCACTATTTTTCTCCTTCAATCTGTTATTTTTTTTTAGCTTTACTGCTGAAATATGCATCATCTATGGCAGAAATAGACTCTTACGGATTGGAAAATGAAGCTTGTGGTTTGAATTAACAAACAGCGGCCCCCGAGTGGATCAACAAATGCAGCTGGCATCTTCCAAACTTGCAGTCAGATCAGCTGAATGCACCGCAGCGGGTGACCACCCCAGGAGGAGTGGAGGGCGGCGGATAAGAGCCATGTTACAGCTGGGACTTAAGCTCTGCTCCTGGATAATGTCTGATGAAGAAAATGAAAGCAAGTAAACAGCAAATCCTGAAACCTGCCCTGTTTGTCCCAAAAAATTAGCTGTTAGCCAATAGCAATATGAATGAAATGAACAAGCTACAACGAGAGCTGTCTGTATGCTGTATCAACTCACTTATGCAGGTCGCTTCCCGCTTTTAGTTATTAAAAATGCCCTGTTCCTTTTTGTAAAATATGTACCAGTATTATTGACATGTTTTCACTTGTTTATTGTGCTGATTAGAATATCATAAATAACAGATTGTTGCTGTCATTCAACCTGTTTTAAACCAGATGACAGAAAGCGCAGCCACCACTGTGGGAGGAATTTGTGATAAAATATGTAAAAAAAAATGTGTTTGTAAGCTCCTACAGCTTAATGACAATCTGAACAGACATTTAAAAATGACTGCAACACACCTGCCACTTGTGTGTAATGCTTCATGGGCGCTTCTTGTAAACAACCACTGTGCTTCATATCACCCCTAGAATCTGTAACTAATCTTCACTGTAATGATAACAAATTATCATATATATTGATTTTACTCAAAATTATTCTATCCAGTTTCATCTTTCTGACATGGTACACTCACCTTCAACGCTCCAGTCCCAAAATGGAGTACATATTATGGAGTTAAGTAATTAGGATACAAAATGGTAACTGTATTCCATTATAGTTTCAGGGAAAAAAAGATGTAATTAGATTACAGATACATTTAGTAATTTTATGAGACACTATGATACATAGTGTTGCCATGTGTAGTGTGCATAACATAACACGTCATGAGTCTCACAGCTCCACCCTGTCGTGAGTGAAACCAGCTAATCTGACAGTCAGATCATTATCATGACCACTAGCAACAAAATACTTTCATTAGTTTGTCTCTTAATCAGAAAGAGGAACAACATCACAGTCCAGTGACAGCTCCGCCTTCAGCTGTGAAAATATTCTTATCATCTCATTTAACACCTAATTTAAAGAAACATTTACAGCCAAGACCAGCTGCTAATGTTACCTGCACAGGAATCCGCTTAGCTAGCTAACCTGTCACTACTGCTGCTACTGCTATTGAATGGATGGTGTGTGGATAAAAACAGAAGCTTCGGGATAAGTTTATGACAGTTTATTGAAGTTTGAGTGTAAAGTGTAAACAGGAATCTTAAAGTACATTTAAATGTGCATAATTACCGCTACTAATCCAAATGTTCATTTGTGTACAACAGAAAGAATATGTGGACAAACAATTAATGAACCTACAACCAACATAAAACATTATATGGTTTCACCATACTGGGTGCTGAGGTAATCCAAAACTAACGGAAAGTAATGAAGTTACATTACTTTAATATTGTGATACTTGGATTAGGTTACAGTGTGATTTTTTCACAAACGCTACACACTTTGCAATTGTGTAAAGCAACAATAAATCTGTGTTAGGTCTCAAAATCATGAGAAAATGAGCAAGTTTCTCTGCTCTGAAACTCTGGGGGCGTGTCCACTGCAATGTCTCAGTGTCAAACACCACTACTACCTAAAAATGACATGAAACATGGACGCCCCATCTATTGGACAGATCATAGACTATATATAGAAGTGGACGGAGCTTCCGGCTCTGAAAAATGAAGCCAATGCGGAAGTGCAGTAACGCTGTATTCTCACCAAAATCCAGCAGGGGGCGCGCAAGCTGGTTGCAGAAAGAAGCCCGTCCCATTGACATCTGTTCTAAAATGCCGAACTTTACAGCTGAAATAAACATATTTATAGCCCGTGTCAAAAAACGATTTTGGTCTCAATAGCTAATATCCCCCACCATGTTCACTGAACCAGACTTGAATTTTCATACAAGTCATTCCTTGATTTTATATTAAGGCTTAAAGTTCTGTATAATTAGGGGCGTGGTTTCGTGCCTGACAGGCGTAGTGCCCTATGGTAGTGCCACTCACTCGCTCCCATAGACTATACCGTCTATGCTCGCCTATGGTCCCGCCCTGCTCCACCGTCTCAACCAATCATATTCAAATCCGGTTTCAAAACTGTCAAAATGGCGCTGGCCAAATCTGAAACTCGAGGCTTCAAAACAGGTGTTCAGAAACCAATGGGTGACGTCACGAAGGCTCTGTCCACTTCTATATACAGTCTATGGTCCAGACATGTTTGAGCCATCAGAGCCAGAGGACAGTGACAGGATGGGATTTTTTTTTTTTCTTCTGTGTCGGGTTGAAGTGAGTTGAAGTGAACTGCTGGGCTGATTTGGACTGTGAGAGTCGCTGACCGTTATGGAGGGTGAAGGAGAGGCGGTGTCATTCATGTGTCAGTTCGTGGGGCTTATATAGCGTTGGGAGACCATGGCACCATCACATCAGCGAGCCATGTTTCAGGTCCGCCCAAAAAATCCTGAACACAAATGGTGACCAACATTTTAATCTTCTAACTCCACAATTCAGTATTACATAGTTCTGTTTTTTCATGTGTTTGCAGCAAAGGCAATAATCCCAACCCTGTATTATAAGCAATCTATTGTGGATATTCTGAATTTGTGTGGGCAGTGAATGAACATGCACGACTGTAGACCAAAAGGAAATCTTCTGCTGCTCATGTTCCATTTTATTTGAAATGATAAAATAATAAATAATTGATTGCAAAGAGGGAAAATAGTCTGGTTTTCCTAGATTCAATCTCCGAGCTGACATCTTGTGGGTAAGAGCTGCAGGCAGGTGGGTGAGGAGCGCTGCATCGATGCTGTTGATGCCAGTTTGGCGTTGTGAGCACACTTAACAGGAACAGGTTGTTTGCTGCCTTTTTCAGAGAGGGACCGAGCTGTAATAGCTGTCTATCAGCTCCTCTTCATCTGTATGACAGTGAGAGACCAACTGTGTGTGTCTGTGTAGGTGTGTGTGTGAGTGTGTGTGAAGAGCTGCCTCTAAGCTCAGGTGTTTTGTGTTTGTTTCCACTCCATAATGAAGAAGTAATGAGCAGTCAGACAAGCTGTTGATTACCTTTTTCCACCAGTTCGCCGAGCGCTTGCAGATGGCTTGCGATTGTCTCAACTCAGGTATGTGTGTGTGTGAGCATCTGTTTGCGTGTGTGTGTGTGTGTGTGTGTGTGTGTGTGTGTAGGAGCACTTCCTGTGTTTGTGTCCTGCATGAGTGAGTGAGTGAATGAGGAAAGTATCTATCGATAACACTTTCAATATGAAACACAGCAGTTAGTGGCAGTCTCTTTACCCCAGGGGTGAATTAGGATTTCCTTTGTAGTGAAGTACTAATAAGGCCATTGGACAGTGATGGATGAAGCGCTCCTCGGGGACTGACACGTCAATTGTTCTTTCCATAATAGTTTGCTCTGAAGTGAATCAATCTAAGTTTTGCGAGGGGACCTTTGTGTGAGAATAAAACCTCAGAATGGAGAAGCAGTGGGCCGATATCGGCCTGATACGAGACTTAAAACATGATTAAGACAGCAGGTGTCATCTATCTCTGTCAGTCAGCTGGCTCCGGATCTTTCCAAACCATTACACCACGGTAAATTGTTTTACTGACTGACACATCAAACATCACAATCTGGCCAATAGAATACACAATCTGGCAAGATAAAGCGCTCCAGCCATTTACGTACCTGCAAACTAGACGCTTTTTTGGTGAACTTTGCTGTTTTAAATCAAAATATGTCATTCATATGAATAATGCAGATCCAGAGAGTTTTTTTGGGAGGGGTGACTAGAGACTGGGATGAGACCAGAGACCATTTCAGGAAAAACATCCTCGGTGAGACGTCTGATGTTCTGTAAAAATACTTAATTACAAGTAAAAATCCTGCATTTAAAGTCTGATTTAAAGTACTCCAGTAAAAGTACTGAGTAAAGAAACGTTACTTTTATTGTAGTACCTTACTTAGTACTTTTAACTTAAGTTCTAAGATAAAAGTAAAAGTAGTAATGTCTGCAGAAAACACAGACAGGTGTACCAAAATGTTTTGTTTACATGTTAAAATCACAAAATGTTTCTTCTGAGGGAGGATGCCCTCAGACCCCCTACAGAGGATTGCTTTACAAACATGTCACCTTTTTCACCTCTTATGATTTTGCCGGTCTGTATTTACCATTGCACTTATGAAGTTGGCAGACTCACATGAGACAGAAAAGACAGTCCAAAATCTTAGCGGAATACAGTGAGCTATCCAAACTTTTTGACTGTACTACAACACTGGGTCCTACATTTCCCATAAAGCCCCAAAAAACATCAGCTGGGTTTTTAAATTTCTAATCTTGCCCTGTGCCAGAAAGCACCCTCGTCCCAGACAAGAATTCACAACTTCAGGCAATTTAAATTGTGTTAAAAGTCTTCAAAAACAAAGTCATCTGTGTTTTAAAATATACTTTTTAATGAAAATGTTTAATGCCCCTTAAAGTTGTGTCCCAGATTTCTGACAACTCAAAATCTGATTTAATTCGGAATAAAAAGGGTTAACTATACCCTAAGGACCCCTATCTCACTTCCTGCTTTAAAAAAAAAAGGTGGGAATACTGCTCAAGCTCTGGTAAACTTTATATTTTTTGATAAATTTCTTAAATAATATTTCTATCAGATGTATCTCAACCATAATATATCAACTCCTTTGTCCTTCTAAATCAAAGCAAAATAATACTGCAACCCTCCAGCAGGACGAGGGGAGGAGGACTCTGTGTTTACGTCAGTGATGCTTCATGCACAAACACAGTCAAGGTCGATGGACGATGTTTCCCAGATGTGGAATGTTTTATGTGAAGATGTCGACCATATTTATCATTGCTGCTGCTGTTTCAATTCACCCAGACGCAAATTTAAGAAAATGCACTTTAGAATTGTTTCTTTTGTATGTTTGAGTGCATGTTTAGATGTAAATAACTTGTGCACATTGTTTTAGTTTTGTTTTCATTAATTCCACTGAATTAATTTGCTGTATTGTGAGTGTGTAGTATGAAGGAACTGCAACTCCCCTTTCACTGTGCGACACTGTGTTGTATAATGATAATAAATTACCTTGATACCTTGAACTCATGATTCTGTTCTGTAGTTTCTGAATAAGTTGATAATTTAAGTTGACCTGATGTGAAATTGTTGAACCAATCTAACGTTCCACACTGAGTTAATGATAAAGAATAAGATGATATTATAATATAATATAATAGCGGTGAGATTTAGCAGTTTGTGCCTGACACAAATAAAGACAAACCTTGGGAATGAAAGAATTTCACCGTAGATCATATTTAATCTTACATGTCATTCATAATTGAAACATAAGCCCGTTAGAAGGCATAATTATTATTGCTATATTTTGCTTCGAAGCTGTCATTTTACTTTGCCAGAACGCTGATGGCAGGAAGGCAAGGAAACCATGCAAATATTTATACGTGTTTCCATAAATCCTGAGGGAAAGGGAGAAGGGCTGCTCTGCCAGAATCTTTGTGTAGGAGGAGACAAGTTGCTGTTACGAGGAGGACTGATAAGCCCCCCTCATACTGTAACTCCCTCACACACACACACACACACACACACACACACACACACACACACACACACGCCTACTCTTACACGGTGTTAACTTCTGCCAGATTCCTTGGTAATGGCAGCCTGATGTGCTTTTTTATGGGGCTAAAAAAAAGCTGAGTATGAGTTGCGTTAAGATATGAATCAGTAATAAAGATTGGGGCTTTGATTTGAGCAAGTGAAGAGCAGCTCCA